>PVKB01003199.1:0-217700 GCA_004027205.1 Ctenodactylus gundi | reverse complement strand
GTGGATGTTGGGTATTCTGTCCCAACAATAAAAAAGCAACTAAGACAGTGAAACCTTTTCCTCAAAATCAGAAACAAAATTAAAAATGGGCTGGAGAATGTAGCTCAGGTGGGCTCAATCACTAGTATCAAAACAAAATTAAACAGAACTAACTCAAAGAGCTAACATATGAGTAATTCAGATTCCAGAAGAAGAGGCAGTGGATATACTGCATATTTGTATATTAAATACCAATATACTGGGCTTGAGGAATGGCTCGGCAGTTGAAGCACTTGCCTAGCAAGCTCTAAGTACCTAGGTTTGGTTCCCCAGCACCACATAAGCTAGGCGTGGTGGCACACACCTATAATCCCAGCACTTGGGAGGCTAAGACAGGAGGACTGCCATGAGTCCCAGGCCAGCCTGGGCTCCACAGTGAGTTCAGGACCAGCCCGGGCTACAGAGTGAGACCCTGTCTCAAAAAGCAAGCAAACAAAGAGAAAGTGGCAAGGGAGGCTGGGCACAGCTCAGTGATCAGAGTGCTCACCTAGCATGTGTCAGGCTCTGGGGTTGATTCCCCGTTAAAAAAAAAAAAAAAAGAAAGAAAAAAAAAAAAAAAAAAAAAAAAAAAAAAAAAAAAAAAAAAAAAAAAAAAAGAAAGAAAGAAAGTGACAAGAGAAAGCTGATAAGAGCAGATGTGGAACTGTGAATATTTTTTTTTTTTAAAGTGCTGAAAGAGACTGCCAACCCAGAATTCTACAGCTAGTGAAGAGACCTTTCAAACATTAAGGAAGTATAAACACTCTTTCAGTTATACAACAATGGAGGAAATTCATTACCAGCAGAGCATTGCTACAAGAAATGGTAAAGGAAGTTCTTGAGGCTGAAGAAGTATGATATCAGAGAAAAATCTGAATCTAAATAAAGAAATTAAAGTCCCTAGAAATGAATAAAAGGAGGCAAATACAAGAAATGTTTTTTTCTCATTGTAATCATCTTAAAAGGATAATCATTTATGTTAAAGCAGTGTGGGTTTATAGCATAAGCAAAATGTATGACAATAACACTATAAAAATGATAGGATGGAGGAATTAGAAATATGCTGTTAAAGAGACCTTATATAAGAAGTGGTATATTATTTGAAGATAAACAGTAACTATATATATATATATAAAATATAAGAGCAACTACTAAAAATGCAGTTCTTTTGAGACAGGGTCTTGCTCTATAGTCCAGGCTGATCCTGAACTCACTATGTAGCTCAGGCTGGTCTAGAACTCACAGCAATCCTACTTCAGCCTCCCCAGTGCTGGGACGATAGGCATGTGCCACAGTTTATGTGGTACTAGGGAACTGAACTCAGGGCCTTATGATTGCTAGGCAAGCACTCTAATCACTGTGTTACTCCTCCAGCCACAGTTTTTTTTTTTCTTTTTCTTTTTCGAGAGAGAGATTTATTTCCGGGATTGGGGGGATAGGTCTGCGGTTAAAGCACTTGCCTAGCATGTGTAAGGCCTGGGTTTGGTTCTCCAGTACTATATAAAAATTAGCAACTACATAAATTTGCGCTTCGTTAGGGTACCATAAGCTTGGAAGATGTTTCCATTGAGGAAAAGTGAGTGAAGGGTATACATATTTTTAAACTTTTTGGGTCTCTCTCGCTCTCTCTCCATATATATATATATATATATAATTTCTTTGAGACAGAGTCTCACCCAGACTGGTCCTGGGCTTACTTTGTATGTACAGCCCAGACTGGCCTTGAACCCACAGCAATCGCCTGCCTCAGCCACTTGCATGGTGGCATTATGTGTACCACCATACCCAGTTTATGTGGTGCTAGGGAATCAAACCCAGGTGCTTGAGCTTGCTAGAGAAGTGCTTTAACCACTGAGTTATGTCCTCAACACCTTTCTTCTACTCTTTCAGTGGTTTAGTTTTCTTATACAGGAGAAACTATGTGATTTTTAGCCTTCTGCATCTGATTCATTTCCCTAAGCACAATGGTCTCAAGGTGCATCCATTTTCCTACAAATGATTTGTATCTATCTTTATGGCACAGTAGTATTTCATTGAGTAAATATACCGTATCTTCTGTATCCATTCATAAAGAATTGTCCATTGTACATACAGGCTTCTACTAACATTTGGCTACCATAAGTTGTTCTGCCCTTAATAAGGATATGCATGTGTCATTCTTGTATGATGACTTTAACTCTCTTGGAAAGATGCCCAGAAGAGGTAATAGCTGGATTAAATGGGATATTTGTTTTCAGTTTTTGAAGAACCTCTGTACTGCTTTCCATAACAATTTTATCAGTTTATATAGTCCCATCAACAATGTAGGTGGGTTTCTTTTGCCCCACAACCTCGCCAGTGCTTGAGTTCTTGATACCAGCCATTCTTACAGGAGTCAGATGGAAACTTATTTTGATTTGTATTTCTCTGAGGGCTAAAGATATTGAACCTTTCTATTTGTGTATTTTGGACTTCTTATTTTTGAGAACTGTCTATTCATTTCAGTTGCTTATTTTTTTGACCGGGTCTTTTATTTTGGAGCATCTAAAATTTTTTTTGAGTTCTTTGTAAATTCTAGATAATAGTCCACTGTCTGAGGAGTAGCTGGCAAAAGATTTTTTTTCCCACTCCATCAGTTCTCTTTTCATTCAGTTGCCTATTTCCACTGCTGTGCAGAAACTTTTTCAAAATTTGATATAATCCTATTTGTTCATTTTTGGTATTATGTCATGTGCTTTAGGTGATTTATTGAGAAAGACCTTGCTGATACTTACACCTTCAAGGATTTTGCTGAGTTTTTCTTCCAACAAGTTTCAGTGTCTAGGTTTTTGATCCATTTTGATTTGTTTTGGTTACATGGTGAAAGATGTGGGTCTAGTTTCATTCTTTGCATGTGGCTAGACAGATTTTCCAACACCCTTTGTTAACAAAGCTGGCTGTCTTTTCTCCAACATGTTTTTATCTCCTTTGTCAAAGATCGGATGGCTGAAGGGACCCAGGGTTGTCTCTGAATCCTCAATTCTGTTCCACTGATCCATCAGTCTGTTTTTGTACCACTACCATATTTTTTTAAAATCACTGCTGCCTTATGATGTCAGAATAACTTTATGTCAAGTATTATAATGCCACCAGTTTTTGTCTTGCTGCTTAGGATTGTTTTGACTATTCTGGGTCTCTTCTGGTTCCATATAAATTTTCGTATCCTTTTTCCTAGTTCTATGAAAAATGCTATTGGCATTTTGATTGGGATTGCACTGAATCTGTATACAGTTTTGGTAGTACGACACTTTTGACAATGTTAATTTTGCTTATCCAGGAACAGGGGATTTTTTTTCAATTTCTAATATTTTCTTCAATTTCTTTTTTCCAGAGCACTACAGTTTTCAGTAGAAGGGTCTTTCACTTCCTTAGTTAGTTTGATTCCTAGGTATTTAATTTTATTTAAGGCTACTGTGTTTTTCTGATTTCTTTATATTTTCATTCTTGCTGTGGAGGAGTGCTATAGATTTTTGTGTACTGATTTTTTATCCTGCAACTTGGCTAAATTTATTATAGCTCTAAGGGTCCTAGAATGGAATTTTTGGGGTCCTCTATATAAAGAATCATGTCATCTGATAATAAGGATTGTTTAATTTCTTTCTCTCCTATGTGTAGTCCCTTTATTCCATTCTCTTGGTTGACTGCTCTGGCTAAGGTTTTGAGCACTGTGTTGAATAAGAGTGGTGAGAGTGAACACCCTTGTTTTGTTCCTGATTTGCATGGAAATGCTTTCAGTTTCTCTCCATTTATGATGATGTTGGCAGGCCTGTCATAAATTGCTTTTATCATCTTGAGGTAAGACTCTTCTATACCTATTTTTGCCAGAGTTTTTATCATGAAAGGATGCTGTATTTTGTTAAAGGCTTTACTGCATCTGTTGAGATGATCATGTGATTTTTGTCCTTTCTTTCATTTATGTGGTATATTACATTGATTCATTTACATATGTTAAGCTATCTTCACATTGTCAGCATGAAGTCAACTTAGTCATGGGGTATGATCTTCTTAATAATTTGTTGAATTTGGTTTACAAGTACCTTGCTAAGGATTTTTGCATCTGTATTCATTAAATAAATTACCCTGTAGCTTTCTTTGTTGAGTCTTTATATGATGATGGGATCGATGTGATGCTGACTTCCAGGAAGGAATTTGGCAGCATTGCTCTTTCAATTTCATGAAAGTTTGAGAAGCACTGGTGCTAATTCTTTCCTGAAGTCCTGATAAAATTCTGTAGTAAATACATCAGGTCTTGGGCTTTTCTTTATTGGTAGACCCTTCATTACTGTCTCAATCCCATTCCTGATTATTGATCTATTTGGGGTTTTTATATTTTCTTTTTTCCCACATTTTTTGATATGTATACATGCAAAATTCAAGGTTTACAATGGAGTTGAGCATTTTGTGCACATACGTATCTTGTCAAGGTGACAAGGGCTTTCCCACTCTCCTTTTGTCCCTCCTTCTACCTACCCCTCCCGGTTTTTATGTTTTCTTTGTTCAATTTTGGTGTCTTATTTGTGCCTAGAAATTTATCTATCTCTTTTGGATTCTCAAATTTATTGGAATGTTAAGTTTTCAAAATTTCTTATAATCCTCTGGATTTCAACAGTATCTGTTGTGATTTTACCTGTTTCATTTCTCATTGCACAGATGTGATTTTGTTCTGTTTTTTTTTTTGTGAGTTTGACTAGAGGCTTATTAATCTTATTTATCCTTTCAAAGAACCAATTCTTTGATTCATTGATCTTTTGTATTTTTTTTCATTTCGATTTCATTAATCTCAATTTTTTTTTCCTAAGAAAGTGTCTTGCTCTGTAGTCCAGGCTGATCCTGATCCTGAACTCACTAAAAGAGCCCAGACTGGCCCCAAAGTCATAGCAATCCTTCTGCCTCAGCCATTCCAGTGCTGGGATTATAGCTTTGTGGCTACCATGGCTGGTTTATGCGGTGCTGGGGAATCAAACTCGGGTCTTGTGCTTCCTAGGAAAGCACTCTAATAATCACTGTGCTATTCCCCCAGCCCTGCTCTGATTCTTATAATTTCTTTCTTTCTACTGCTTCTAGATTTTGCTTGTCCTTGTTTCTCTAGGACTTTGAGCTGCATCAATAAATTATTTATTTAAGATTGTTCTGTTTTTTAATATGTTTACTCATAGCTACAAGTTTTTCTTTTAGTGTGCCTCTCACTGTGTCCCACAGATCATGGTGTGATATGCTTCTATTGTCATTTGCATTTATAAAGTTTTTTCTTTCCTGTTTTCTTCTATAGTATTTTGCTTCTTCAATGATATATTATTTAATCTCCGTGTATTTGTATAGTTTCTGTAGTGTCTTCTGCTATTGATTTTGGAGTTTCACTCCACTATAATCTGAAAGTATACCAGAAATAATTTCAATTCTTTTGCATTTTAAAAAATGTCTTATGTTCAAGGATATAGTCTATTTTGGAAAAAGTTCTATGTGCTGATGAGAAAAAGGTGTATTTTGTTGACATTAGATAGAATACTCTTTAGATATCTGTGAAGTCCACTTGTTCCATGGTGAGATTTAGTGCTGATGTTTCTTTGTTGATTTTTCATCCAGGTGACATGTCTATTTGTGAAAGTGGGGTATTGAAGTCCCCTAGTATGATTGTATTGGGGTCTATTTGGCCCTTCACAACCAGCAGTTTCTGTTTTATATAACTGGGTGCAACTGCATTGGGTGCATATGTGTTTAATTGTGAGCTCTTCCTTTTACTAGTATGTAGTACCCATCTTTGTCTCTTCTATCTGTTTTGGTTTGAAGTCTGCAGTATCTGAGACTAGTACAGCTACTCCAGGGGCATGAAGTATTAATTTCCATCCTTTCACCTTAGTTTGTATGCTTCTTTGTGAGTGAAGTGTATGTCTTGCAGTCAACAAATGGTTGGGGTTCTGTTTTATGATCCACTCTACCAGTCTGTGTCCTTGAATTTGCAAGTTAAGACATTGACATTGGGAGTAACTGTTGTAAGATTTTCTACCGACTCCTGCCATTGCTTATTTTTCTGGTGTTGGTTCTGTTGTTTTTCTTTTTGTTATGCTTTCCTTTTCAATGTTTTCTTTCCTATGAGTTCTTTGGTGCTGCTCTTCTCTCTGTCTCTTTCTAAGATTCCTTCAAATATTTTCTGCAATGCTGGTCAAGTAGTCCTAAGTTCTTTAGAGTTTTTTGTCATAAAAATTTTTACTTCTTCAACTTTAAGGGATAATTTTTCTGGATGCAACAACCTGAGTTGCCATTTATTTTTATTTTTTTGAGACAGGGTCTTGCTGTGTGGCACAGGCTGGTCCTGAACTCTCTATGTAGACCAGGCCGGCCTTGGACTCATGGCAATGCTCCTGCCTCAGCCTCCCGAGTGCTGGGATTACAGGCATGCGCCACCACGTCCAGCTTAGCGGGTGCTGGTGAATCAAACCCAGGGCTTTGTGTTTGCTAGGCAAGCACTTTAACCACAGTTCCATTCCTTCAGTCCCTTATTCCTCCAGCCCCTTATTTTCTTTTAAAGCTTGAAAGATTTCATTCCAGGCTCTCCTAGCCTTGAGAGTATGTAATGAGAAGTTCACAATTATTCATATAGGCCTGACTTGGTAGAATAATATGTTTTTTCTCATATTGCTTTTTTTTTTTTTTTTTGGACTGGGTCTCACTATGGAGTACAGGCTGGCCCTAGACTCACAGCAATGATCTCAAGTGTGGGATTACAGGCATGCACCACCACACCCAACTGTGGTGCTGGGGAATCAGACCCAGGGCCTTGCACTTGCTAGGTAAATACTTTACAGCTCTGCTCCCAGCCCCTCTTAGTGCTTTTGATATTCTTTCTTTGTATTGAATTTCTGACATTTTGATTATGATATGTCATGGCAAGTTTCATTTTTGGCCAAGGGTATTAGGTGTTTTATAAGCTTCTTGTACCAAAGTATTATTTTCTTTTCCAAGACTCAGAAATTTTTCTGTCATAATTTCAGTGAATAAGTTCTTTATACCTTTTGTGCTCTTCTACTCTTTCTCCCCACACCCATAATTCTGGGTTGATTCTCTTTGAGTCATCCAGCAGCTGCTATATCCAGGTACCTTGCTCACTTCTTGTTTTGGTGTCATGCCTAATTATGGCATTTAATTCAATGACTTTGTCTTCAAAGTCTGAAATTATCTTCACAATGTTCAGGCCAATCTCCGTGGCTTTCAAGTGAATTTTTCATATCACGAATTTCAGCTAGATTTCCTTTCAGATTTTGCATTTCTCTACTGAAACATTCCATCATATCTTGTGTTGTTTTATTTGCCTCAGACAGCTTTTCATTTGTGTTCTTTATAGACTCAGTAAATCTGTATTTATTAGGACCATTATTTGTTTAGTAAATTCTTCTTTAAGCTTACTAATCATTTTTTGCACTTCTTTAAGTATTTCTTCTTTGAGCTGATTGACTGATCCACTTTGTTTCTGCCTTGTCTTCCCATGATTCTATGCCAAGAGGTTTCTCTGAATATATGTGGGGAAGGGGCAAAAGCTCACTGAGTTCTGTGCTGGGAGCAGGCAGTGAGGAGCACCACCATCTGATTATACCCCATGGCCTCTAAGATGTCTTGTTTATACCCAGCTCTGTCAGCAAAGCTTTCCTACCTGTCCTGGCTTCCTCCCATGAGGATGAGGCTCTACACTCTTTTATTTAGGTCTGATCTTACTACCACTGGAACTGTTCAGCAGACTGGCAGCCTTTCTTCCCTCTCTGCAACCCCCTCTTGTGCCAGTTCCTTCCTAAGCACTGGTTAACAGTATCCCCAAATTCCCTGGTATGTGGCCTGTCTGTAGCTTCTTTTAGCCAAAACATTGTGTACTCGGGCTCTTTTTACAATGGCTCCTGCCTACATTACTTTCTAGCGTGGCTGCAGAGGGCTACTTCTCCTGAGCTCGTCTGCTGATCCTCAGGGAGGCCTTTTTCAGGGGAAACTCACAGGGCACTTGCAGTTTGCACTACCCACAGGCTCGTTTCTGGAGGCCAGCCTGCTGGCTGCTGTTAATTTCTACAGCTTCTGGCTCTAGGCTTACCTCAGTCTGTGGCTGCCCAATGCTCAGGGTCCTTTCTAGGCAGCCTGGGACAACTTCCCAGGTGATGTGTTCCTCAGCTGCTGGCATGTCTGGGTTTCCAAACTTCCTATGGCCTCCTTTCACTTCCTATAGCTCTCCAAGCTAAACTGACCAGGTAGTTTTTTTTTTTTTGTTTGTTTGTTTGTTTTTAAACTGCATCTCTACTTTTTGGATAAACTTGCACGGACTTACTACACAGCCACTGTCTTGTCCAAAGTCCAATAAAGACAATACTCAATTAAAAAATTTAAAAACCAAGAACTAAATTTCAAAGTCACTCAGACTGGGCTCAAACTTTTGATCTTCCTGCTTGAGCTACCCTGGGTGCTGAGATTACAGGTGTTATGTCATCATGCCTGGCTAGCTTGTCACTTTTATTAGCTTGGCCCTCTCTGCAAGGTGGCACAACCTCATCCCAAGGTACCCACACGGACACATGCGTATGTACTAGAGACTGACTCGCTGTCCTAAGTAGGCCTTCCAATGCTAAATCAGGCCCTCTTTCCAGAGCTCCTCTGAGAGGCATGTTTGCCACACCACTGATCAGATACACACATGGCCAGCACTAACATTCTGGCATTGTTCCTGCTGTTCTTTCACTATGCACATGTTTTGAGCAAAGTTTGGATCATGACATGCAGGTATACGTTCTACATCCTATTTCTACTCAATTTCACATTCTTTCTGTGATTAGCTATTTCTGGAGAGCACAGTGTTCCAGGCTGCATGATATGTGAATGTTCCACAGAGCCTCATGGTTCTCCTAGGCTCTTTTCAACATTTTCACTCACAAGACCTTAAATATTGCTGCCCTCAAATATGTTTTATCTGGTTATTGTCTTTAAATTTCTAGGACAGGGCAGGAGGAAAAGCACAGCAGCTGAAGCACTAGCAAGCAGAAGGTTCTGGGTTCAATTCCTCAACACTACATCAACTGGGTATGGTGGTACTATAATCCTAGGTCTAAGGAGACTGAGGGAAGAGGATTGCTGAGAGTTTGAGGCTAGCCTAGGCTACATAGTAAGTTCAGGACCAGCCTGGCCTACACAGTGAGACTGTCTCAAAAAAAAGGAAAAAAAAAGAAAAAAGAAAAGAAAAGAAAAGAAAAAGAAACAACAATAAAAAAAATACAAATGACCAAACTGCTTTCCATCAAGAGGGCACTAAATACTACTAACAAGAAAGTGTTATAATTGCCCCTTCATCAAAGCTACACTCCTATTGAAAAAAATTTCTCCTAAGCAAGACACTGTCTCAAAAACAAAAAGACAAATATTTCTCTACTTGTCAATCACAGTTTGAAAACTGTTCTGTTTTCACTGCATTACTTTGATGATTTGTAGGGTTAATCATCTTGTTCCATGTTTAGTCAATCAGGTATTTTTCTTCTAATTATTTTGTTTAGTTGTTTGTTTTTTAATAAATAAACATTTTCTATTGGTTAAAAAATTTTAAGCCATAACTTGTCTAAATCTTAGTGACTTTGGGCTAGGCAGGTATTTCTTAGAACGACACCTTTTGGTGTCAAAGTGATAAAGTGATAAACTAGACTTTAGCAAAATTAAGAATTTGCACCAGGCCCAGTGGCACAGACCAATAATGCCAGCACTCTAGAAGGCTAAGGCAGAAAAACTGCAAGCTTATGCTCACTGCAGGCAATTTAGCAACTTAGCCCTGTCTTGAAATCACAACTCAGAGGAAAAAAAATGCTTGGAGTACAGCTCAGTGTGAAGGCTCTGGGTTCAATCCCCAGTAACACACACACACACACACACACACACACACACACACACACACACACACACACATTTGTTCTTGGGGCTAGAAGAATAGCTCAGTGGTTAAAAGTGCTTGTCTAGCAAGCACTATGCTACATCAAGCTCTAAGTACCCGAGTTTGATTCCCCAGCACCACATAAGCACTCCAGAGGCTGAGGCAGGAGGACTGCTGTGAGTCCAAGGCCAGCTTGGACTCCAGCCTGGACTACAGAGCAAGACCTTGTCTAGAAGAAGAAGAAGAAGAAGAAGAAGAAGAAGAAGAAGAAGAAGAAGAAGAATTAGAATTAGAATTTATTCTTTGAAATCCATTAATAATGGGCTGGAGGAATAGCTCAGTGGTTAAAGTGCTTGCCTAACAAGTGCTAAGTACATGAGTTCGATTCCCCAGTACCACATAAGCTGGGCATGGTGGTACATGCCTGTAATCCCAGCACTCAGTCTGAAGCAGGAGGATCCTAGGATTGCCATGAGTTCCTAGGATTGCCTGGGCTATATATAGTGAGCTCAGAACCAACCTGGATTACAGAGTGAGGCCCTGTCTCAAAACTAAAAAAGTACATAAAAATTTTAAAAATGAATGCCTAGTAGAAAATATTTGCAAACTGTATGTTTGATAATGGGATCCAGAAAATAACTCTCAGTAGATGCTAATATGAAAAGCAACCCAATTTTAAAATGGGCAACAGAACAGACTTCATTAGAGAACACAGACTTCAAAGGAGCATATGAAAGTATGTTTAACATTATTAGTCATTTGGGAAACACAAATTAACATTACTATGAGATACAAATACATATCTACTAGGATTGTTAAAAGAAAAAACTAACAATACCAATTGCTTCCAAGGATATAGATCTTCCCCCCAGTGACACAGATCTAATTAGACCTCTCACACATTGCTCGTGGGAATAAAAAGTACAGCCCCTTTCGATAACCATTTGGCAATTTCTTATAAAGTTAAACATACAATTACCACCTGACCCAGTAATCCCATTCTTAGGTAAGCACCTAAGTAAAAAACAAACAAACAAAACTTGGCAGGGATCTGTTTAGCAGCTTTATTCATAATCACCAAAACCCAAAATGTCCTCTAATGGTTAACTATATACTTATTCAATTAAATACTACTCAATAATGAAAAAGACTAGTTATTAACAACCAACATAGATGAATCTCAAATGAGGAATTCTGATTCAAAGGTTACATTCCATATGATTTTAATCTGTCTGATTTT
The DNA here is from genome assembly GCA_004027205.1 of Ctenodactylus gundi. Lineage (NCBI taxonomy): Eukaryota > Metazoa > Chordata > Mammalia > Rodentia > Ctenodactylidae > Ctenodactylus > Ctenodactylus gundi. The sequence continues at coordinate 206,541 of PVKB01003199.1, read as the reverse complement.
CTGTAAAAGGGAAAGACTGTAAGGACTGAAAACACTTTCATGGCTTCTTTTTTGGGCTGGCTCTGTTCCCAGCCTGTGGCCTTCCTTAAGCAGTTGATACACATTCCTGGCATCTCCAAATTTTCACAGCCCTTTGCTAGAGCATCCTGCAAGGTCACCTAGTAAGGTGAATACCCAAAGAGTTCAGCCACCTAAGAACTCAGAGGCTACTGTAGCCATGGTCCAAGAGGGTCTGGCCACTATTCCAGCCAGCAGCAGTCCCTGGCATCATAGTAGGCTGGGGATATTTTTCAGCTTGAATGCTTACCTACAATGATACCCAGTACCACATATACATACACAAAATCGTTAACACACACACACACACACACACACACACACACACACACACACACAATTTTGTTTCAGGGAGTGAATAAACATGAACAAGCATATACACTGCCTTGTTTCACCTCCACTAGAATTCAAGCTCTTTGAGAATAAGAGTTTTCTTTGATCTTAGCATTTAGAAAAGCACCAGGCATATAGTAGGTGTACATGTTACACAGTGGAAGAGATGAGCAGCTTGGAGACCTCTGGTTTTATAACCTGACTGTCAGATCCTGGTTAGAATTTCAGCTCCCCCATCATCCAGCTATAAGTTATTTAATCTTTGGAACTTTGCCTTTCTCATTCTCTTACCTCGCAGGGAAGTCGTGGCAATATATATGCTGCTGCCTGTCGCCTGCAGTGTTTCTTCACAGACTGGAGTTTCCTTTTCCCTCTCCACCCCTTTCTCACACCTAATCCCTGGAGACCCAGCCCTGCTTCTGTCACACATTTCAGTGATGTCACAGCTCCCCTGGCAGCACCACCACCTGATGCTCAGCCTGAGTGCTGGCTGAACTGAGAGGGGCAGGGTGCACACAGTACCAGGTCCAGTCTTGCTGTTTCAGTCTTTGAAGACTCACAGCATGTGTCCATCAGCAAAAAACAGAACCAAGAATCCAGTGGTTTCCAAGGTCAGACTTTGGACTGGGCCCTGGGATAAGCCCCCAGGAACAGAGGCCTTCCAGCCAAGGGGGAGGGGGAAGGCCAAAGGGGAAGGGAAGCTTGAGAAAGCTAAAATAGTTCTCCATCCTGCCCCCAAACCAAAGCAACCAAATTCTCAGTCTAAAGCTCGTAAGACTGCACTCAGCCAAATGGAAAGGCATAATGGAAGCCTTCAGGGAGGTTCCTCCTGTGCTAACTCTCCCATTCTACGTCCCTCAGATGGAAGATGAGAGACTGCAGGCCAAAACAAAGCATCCTGTCAGCAGAGTAATTGAGCGCAACAGACTTAAAATGGTGAGATGCCTCATTTTGGCCCAAGCTTAGGGGAGTCTGAATCTCCACAGAACGCTGCTTCTAGTTGCCAGGCTTCACCACCCACAGGAGTCAGCAGACCCCGCCCGGAGCTGAACTGCACCTGCAGCAGGGGAGAGGCAATCCTAGGAGTGATAAAGCTTTTCTTTTTCTCTTTTCCCACACCTGACAGGTGTTAAGAAATTTGTCACTTTTAAAGTTATTCAAGAGCTCCAACCGCAGGATCCAAGAACTGCATCATCTGGCTAGAAGGTGTTGGAATTCAATGCTCAGAGTTCCGAATATCCTCCGTACTTCCTCTGGGTGAGCTCAGCCCACCAGTGACCCTCATATTGGACCTAACAGCTGTCATTATTGGGAATAGGCATTTTTCTAAGGAATTAAGAGAATAGGTATAATTTTCACAAAGGCTTTGTTCATAGGTATGTATTATACCTATTTTATGATAGAACCTGAGGATTAAGATCTGAAGTGATTTCTCGTTAACTGGACTGGTAACCGGCAGAGCTAGAATCTGATGTCACTGCTATCTGATAACTAGAGCTGTGAATATACAGGGGTCATAATCATCCAATTATGAGACTAACACAGCCTGGGCCACTGAGTCTGAAGGGTCACTCTTCTTCCTCCCACTCCCATCAACCCAATCCAGAAGTCTGTCTGCACACTAGCCCCTGAAGTTGGACGATTAGTGTATCTTCCCAAGGCTCAGTTTCCTCACAAGACACATCAGAATAATAAGAAAGCTAGCATTTAGTAGGTACCTGCTAAGTGCGAGCTACTGTGCTAAGGACCTTGTAAGTGTTCTTCCATTTAGTTTACTCTTCACAACAATCCCACTAGGTACACAGAGTTATCCCGAGTTCACAAATAAAAAAGCCAGGCCTGCATTCATAGGCCTGCAATCCCAGGACTCTGGGAGGCTGAGGTAGGACTGGTTCCAAGTTCGAGCCCAGCCTGAGCAACTTACAAGATTTGACAAGAACCTGTCTCACAATCAAAAATAAAAATGGGCTTAGGGCATACCTCAATGTAAAGGCCCCAGGCTTGATCATCAGTGTGAAAGAGAGAGAAAGAGACAGAGAGAGAGAGAGAGAGAGAGAGAGAGAGAGAGAGAGAGAGAGAGAAACTCAAACTCTGACAAGCTATACTGATGTATGCTTTTGTATGGGAGAGTAGGGGGGAATTATTAAGCCCAGGGCCTTTGCACTGAGCTACATCCCCAACCCATTTTGTTTATGCATTTATTTATTTACTAACTTACTTATTTTTTGAGACAGGATCTTGCTCTGCAGTCCAGCTAAACTCACTATGTACCCTAGGCTATGTACCCTTGTACACACAGCAATCCTCCTGTCTCAGCCTCTGGGATTACAGGTGTACCCCACCATGCCCAGTTTATGAGATGCTAGGGAACTGAATCCTGTGCCTTGGCGCTTACTAGGCTAGCACTCTAACCACTCTGCCATTCCTCCAGCCCTTATATTTTATTTTGAGACACGGTCTAGCTAAGTCACTAAGTTGCCTAGGTGGGCTTAAACCTGTAATTCTTCTGTCTCAGTCTCCCAGAGTGATCACATTACAGGCCTGTACCCAGCTGAGAGGTTATATTTCTTAACCTAATCTTGATGGTTAGAGGCAAAAGCAGAATCAGAACCCCAGTTTGTCTGATTCTAAAGCCTGTGCTCGGCTGGGGCAGGGTGGCATAAGCATGTAATCCCAGCACTCAGGGGGCTGAGGCAGGAGAATTGTGAATTCAAGGCCAACAAAAGCTATGCAGCATGTTTGAGCCCAGCCTGGACTACAAAGCAAGAAAACTAAATCCTGAGGAATGGGGGTGGCCTTGTGCTATACAAGCCACTCTAGTGCTGCTGCCTGCCTCCTGCTCAGCAGAAGCATCATGAAGACTCTGGGCCTCACAGAACAGGCACCCAATCAATAATGATGATTACTACCATGAGCATTGTCATTACTTTGAACCTGAGGCCTCACCTCTCTCCACAGCACCAGGATGTGTCTTACAGACACCCGTGGAGAAGTGCCTTCTAGCATGTAATACCTGTTAGCTCCTCCTCTAAGCTCCTCTTCTGATTTGCCCTCCTAGATGCAGGCAATCAGAAAACAGAACCAGAAGGATCAGGACAATGGAGCCCCATAGATCTTCAACTTTTTTTTTTTTTTTAAGCTATGGACCCTCTCAAATATCTGTCCTCTGGTCCCAACTGTGTAGCTGCTGGGAGGTATCTTGCCTTCACTCTGCCTCCCATCCCAGGGTAGGGTGGGACACGGCAAACACCTCCTTAAAACCACAAGGTTTCTTGGAACATAATTTGAAAAGTCACTGGGATGTTTACCCTTTAAACTGAAGTCCAGAGAGACAGAATCCTGACCTGGTGGCAAGTGCAGGTGACACATGACATACATTCCAAGGCTGAACTACTGGTCATGCCTTTTGCCCTTCCATCTTCTCATATCCCTCTGCCCACCCTTCAGCACCACACTCTCTACCACCAGGCACAGGCCTCTGGGTAGTAGAGATGTTTCCCATTAGGCTCTAAGATGTTTCTTAACAGACTCCCTAGCAACTGCCTCATCACTCACCGCACAGGGCCTTAGCCCTGTTTTGTGATGGGTCTTCCTCTCTCTGCCAGGAACAATGTCTTCAATAAAGTGAAAGAAAAAAACAAAGAGCTCCAAGAGGATAAATCCCTTGAGACAAAACTGGAGTCCACAGAGGAACCTGAGGAGACAATGCCCAAGGAATGGCAGCCGATGGGGAGGTCAGGGATAAGCAACAAGGGAGAAAGCTCACTGGCAACAGCACCACTGAAAGAAGACCAGGTGGAGCCTGAGGTCCCAAGGACATCAAGGGATCATGGCCTAAACACTGGAGCCCAGGGGAGACAAATTACTACTAAAGGCCCCCACGTTGTATTCCTTAAGACTCACCATCACAAAACTCCCATGGGGGCCATGAAGCAGCCAGATGTAACTGACCAGTACATCTGGTTTGAGGGGCTGCCTACACGTATCCACCTGCCAAGGCCCCGGGTCATGTGCAGACCTTCTACCTTGCGCTGGGTCAGGCGCTGCTGTACCCGCTTCTGCTCTGCATCACTTGAGCTGCCTATGTATAAACTATATAAGGTGGGTGCGACAACGCCACTGCTAGGTCTGGGTGAGACACAGGCCCTCAGCAGGGCCCAGATTTGAGCCCCAGAGTCAGAGGCCTCAGGATCTGAGTCTTGAAGGCTGCAGATGGCAGTGCTGAAGACTCTGGCTTCATGCCCAGAGCAGTGGAACTCCAGCTTGACCAAGCCTGCACACCACCATAGTGGCTAAGCTGAGGTCTCTCAGGATGCAACTAGATAGAGGTTCCGAGGCAGGAGAGCCACTGGGAGTGAGGGTTCAAAGGTGGGTCATCTTGTTGCCTGGAAGCCTTAGGAGGTCTAGAACTGCTATGACTCTGAATCTCAGAGGCTTAGTAGGCAAATGTAGGAATTTCTCAGAGTAGGAGAGAAATAGCCAGTTAGGCAGTGCTGCATCCCACCCTGCCCTCTTAGACCAAATCAACTCCATGTTTGATTTGGTCACGCTTCAAGTAAGATTTACTGTGAATAAAACATTACTTAAGGATAAAAAAGCCCACCTACACCCACATTCCCCCCCCCCACACACACACACAGTGCCAAGCCTGGTGGCTCAGGCCCGCAAAAATAGCACTGTGGGAGTCTGAGGTAGGAGGCTCACAAGTGTCAGCTCAGGTTGGGCAAATAAGTCTCAAAAATACAAAACAGGATGGAGATGTAGCTCAGTGTGAGGGCCCAGTACCCCACCCCTCCACAAACACAAGGAAAGGGGAGCAAAAGGGAGAAGACAATACTTCTGCCCCTCCATTGGATAAATAGGTCCATGAAATGAAGGATGCCACTGATCCAGCTTCAAGGGAGGCTTGCACCCCGTCAGACACAGCATCTTTGTCCCTGTTCTCTCACCAAACAGCGCCCTCTGGAGGCCATCTAGTGCCTAACACTGAGGTCTTTACACGCAGGTGGCATGATTTTGGACCAAACCCAGAGGGAGAAGAGTGGGGAGAGACTGTGCTATAAGCTGAACGAGAGGGATAAATGGGAAAATTCACGAGTCTACAAATAAAATCTCCCATATGGCACTGAAGAATGGCTACTGACCAGTTGTCTGGGGTTGCTAAGAATAGCGGGCAAAGGCCTTTGGCAGAGGTAACCGAGGCAGTGTGTGTGACTTGTGGCTCTTCCAGACACATTTCTAGGTTCCTAAGGTCAGTATAGGACTGGAACAAATAAGTCCAAGAGCACACCCTACCCCTCTGTGAACTGGTCTCCTGAGCAGTGCACTCATCTCTGTGAAGTCAGAGCACACTGTGTGCTACTGCAAAGTGCCTCACAATGGCCCTGTGAGCAGAAGAGGCAAGCAGCAGTACCTAGACAGAAAATTACGTGCACAGGTTCATCCTGCTAGGAAGTATCAGAAGCAAAAAAATAAAAAATACAAAAAAAAACCAGGGAAAATGTGCAAAGGTAGCTTTCCCAGAAATCACTGGGCTAGTGTAGTCCGATCTCCTTGCCCAGTGCCCTCATTATCAATGTGTCTGATGTCAGCTGACCTCCAGATGTGTCCCACTGGATCACAAACCCAGGGAAGACACCAGGTCAGGTGGAGGGTTGACACTATATCCCTATTGCTCCAGTGTCACGTGGTAGCTCTACCATCAATCCCATGCTCTCAGGGTCCCCTTCTACTGATAAGAGCAACAGGGCCCATACCAAGCAGTAGGGAAGACAGGACCACGAGTTTTCTCTGGTTGTAGACTATAATCTCCCATATTCCCCGGAGGCAGTCCATTTAGAGTGGATACCCTTGCAAGAGCAGTGGAGCCACTGAGGGCCACAAGACACTATGCTGGGCATCAGTGGAGCACTGGGGCACCTGGCTCAACTTGGGCAGAGCCGGTGTGAAGTGTGGGATGCACCGCGGCTGTTCCTCGGAGTGGATGCTCTCGTTGTGCACACCCTACCTCTGGAGCCCTCTCGGCACAGCTTTGCTTATAAGGATCCCTACCATTTCCTATGCAACCTTCACCTGGTAACCTCCACTTCCAGCTGTCTTCCTGCTCAGTTTGCACTCCAGCCCATTTCCTGAGTTTCCATTTTGGTTTTCTTGATGGGTATCAAATCCATCAACTCTGGAAAATTGCCTTTATTCAATTTTTTTTCCAAGCTCTTCTTGACCTATTAACCTTTAAGTGACCTCTGTTCTCAGCAGACAGCCAAAAAGTTAAGCCCTTTTGGGGGGCCGTCCTGCCACTGGTCTTGGTGGGAGCTGCACAGGGGGCCTCAAGTGCCCAAATGGAGTGAGCTTGGGCAAGATTGTCAACTTCCACTTTGCTCCACAGAGGGCCAGGCTGGGCTCCAAATGCTCACAGAAAAATGCCACGAAGCATAAAGGAAGCCTTTATGAGGCTGTGTACGAGGCTGTGCTTCAGCCTGGCCATAAGACAATAACAAGGACTTCGGGTGGTGTGAGCCAGTCACACCTGGCAGTACACGCCTGCCAGCTTTATACCCACATGCCCTGGCACTTACGCCTTTGGAACCCCTCTCTCTCCTCCAGTCCCACAATTATGATCTCCTCACTACCACCTTATTTAACCACTACCTTTATTTAACCACTTTAGTCAGAGGCAGCTCCTCTGGGCACAATTAAGTTCTGATTTGGGGGAAGGCCAACCCAGAAATGGCTCCTGAACAGTTAACCGGAGGAAAAGGAGTAACTTAAAGTATTTGAATTAGAGCTTATTACTTTTTTCAAATTATAAGTTCGGTTGTTTATTTAGAAAGACAAAGACAGAAGGAAAAGCTTCCAATTGGAAGGGGACTTGAAAAAGGTTCCCCACAGCTTATTACTAAGTAACTTACATTTTTACATTTTTTTTTTTGTGGTAGTAGGGATTAAATCCTTCACACTGAGCTACAACCTCAACCCTTTTAATGTTTTATCTTGAAACAGGATCTTAATATGTTGCTAAATTGCTTAGCCTGGGCTCTAACTTGTGAGCCTCTTGCTTCAGACTCCCATACTGCTGGGATTACAGGACTGAGTCACCATGTCTAGCCACTGAGTGACTCTTAACTCACATTACCTCTCTGAGTCTATTTTATCTGTTTTTAAAACAGGGATATGAAATTCATTTCAGAGAATTTTAAGCAAACCAAGCTTAGGAGTAAAGCCAGGCATATATGTTCACAATGACCTTTTGCTAAAATGGCAGTTAGATTCCAAGACTGTCCCAATTCTCTGGATCATTAACTATTCAAACAACTGAAAAGTAGAAAGATGAGGACTTTGAGGCAAGCAGGCCTAGCTTTTCAACAGCCCTGTGACGCTGTGAAAAACTGTTTATTTCTTAATCAATTTCTTTGTCTGCAAAATGGGAAGCAGTCATACCTATCTCACTTGATTAAATGAGAATATACACTAACTACTTTGCACAGCGAGGCAGACAGGTACCTACCTCAAAGGTAAGCCTGCACCCCATCTAACCCTAGGAAACATAATGACTCATTTCTTCTATGAAACAGGAAGGTAGGACATAGTCTAATAATTATTATAGAATTATAACCTACTTACTATGTGCCAGGCACTGTGCTAATTCTTTACCCATATCTCATTAAATCTTCATGATAACTCAAGTGAGTACAATCGGTCCTCTGTATTTGTGAGGTCCAATTGTGAGTTCTGCATCTGTAAACTCATCCAGACTCTGATCAAAAATAATTTGCAAAAAATCTACTTTGCCAGTACTGAACAGGTAGACATTTTCTGTTACTATTTCCTAAACAGTACAGTACTATTTAGTAGCATGCACTTTATTTTACTTTTTTTTGTGTATGTGGTACTAGGGTATCAAGGCCTTTGCACTGAGCTACATACCTAGCCCATTTTTATTTTTATTGATTTTGAGACAGGATATCACTAAGTGGCTAAGTTGCCCAAGGTAGGCTAGAACTTGTGATCCTCCTGCCTCAGCCTCCCAGAGTGCTGGAATTACAGGCATAGACCATCAGGCCCACCTTTACATAGTATATACATTATTGCAGGCAGTCTACTGATGAAAGAATAAGAAAGGATATAAGTCATATGCAAATGCTATCCCATTTTATTGTCTTTTTAATTTTTGACTGTGCCATTATACATATAGATTTGATCATTTGAAGAATTTGGTATCCTTGAGAACCCTAAAACCAATCTATTATATAGATACTATGGGTTGACTACACAGTATCTCTCATTTTACAAACGCAGAAAGGTAGGGTGAGATAAAGTAGCTCAAGATCTTACAGCTGGGATTACAGGACTACACCACAAGGATTCTAGGCCTTAACCCTGCACTCCACCACAGCCCTCTAAAACCTTCTAGAATGGGAACCTTGCTAGGCCTGGGCAGGCCTATGATCCCAGTACTCTGGGGGGCTAAGGCAGGAGGATCACAAGTTTGAGCCCAGTCTAGGCAACTTGGTGATATAGTAAGACTGTCTCAAAATCAAAAAATACAAATGGGCTGGCTGAGGACAGAGTTCAGTGGAAAGGTCCTGGGCTCAGTCCCCAGAAACACACACACGAAGTAGTTGGATCTCTCTCTCTCTCTCTCTCTCTCTCTCTCTCTCACACACACACACACACACACACACACACACACACACACACACAGTAGTTGGGTATCTGTAACCTCACTCACTTGCCCAGGTAGTGGCAGGACACGGCTCAGCTCCTTCTATACCTTCTGCCTCAATACGTTTTCATCACCCTTTACTGTTTTCCTACAGAAAACCTCAAGCAAGAAACCCTGGGTAAGTTCCTTAGTTTCTGTATCTGTAAGATACAGATGAAGACAGCTAGGTGTGGTGGTACTTGCCTATAATCCCTGCACTCTAGGACGCTGAGGCAGGAGGGCCAAAGTTTGAGCCCAACCTGAACAACTTACTGAGACCCTATCTTAAAAAAAAAAAAAATTGTGGAGAAAGGTGGGGCATATAGTAGCCCAGTGTGATAGCCATGAGTTCAATCCTCAGGACAGAAAAAAATAAAAATTAAAAATTAAAAAAACCCAGATGATTGTATTCTTTATTTCAGAGATTCACTTCAAGATTGAACAGGATACATACAGCCCTTAGCCCTCTTCTGGGTACTTATTTTGGGGAGGGGATACCTATCAAGCAACCAATAGGTATTATTTATTATTAAAATGACAAACATGTCATTACTATTGCCCAATCCTCCCGGAACTCACTTCTATTTGCTTATTTATTTTGGAAACAGATCCTCACTTTGTAATCCAGGCTGGTTATGTAGCCCAGGCTGGCATCAAACTCATAGCTATCCTCCTGTCTCAGCCTCCAAAGTGTTGAGATTACATGCATGCGCCACTATGCCCAGCTAATCTTTATGTGGTGGTGGGGAATTGAACCCAGTGTCTAGGGCATGCTAAGCAAGTGCTTTAACCAGGAGCTATTCCTCCAAGCCCCTGGAGATCACCTCTAGAAACTCTTTTTGTTACTTTAGGAACTGTAAAAATCTTAAGGTTACTAAGAAGCTTCATTGTATTACTGAAAAATAAATTTTTTTTAGTTGCCCTGACTTTTGGCAGTTTCTAAAAAAAAAAAAATCAAAGTAACATTCAAGAGACATATTTGTCACCACAAAAAATAGGCATAAAAATGCACAAGCCCTTAAAACCTGGTGTCCAACTGATGACCCATGGGCTCCATGCAGCCCTCGATAGCTAGTAATGTAGCCCCACAAGACTGGAAGCTCTTAACATTATTATGTGATTTTTAGTAGCATTTTTCATGACTGGATCTCATGTAGAGGTAGCAACCAAGCATAGAATGTAGAAGTGACAACCAAACACTGCGAAGGGGACAGCACACTGCAATGCTAACTCTGCCTCCAGCACCTACCACAACAATATGATTCAATCCTGCGACATCAGACGTCACACGCACTTGTGGGACCTGGTTAGTTTAACTGCAATTCCCAACAGGAACATTTCAACTTAGCCACTTACGTGCCAGTGAAGACAGGGGTTCATTGTTAATAAGGAGAAAGGTAAGTTTTCTCATTTAATTATTAAACTTGAGCTTGTGTTATTCATTTTAACATTATAATAAAAATATAAAAGAAGTTTTATAGCTAACATACATTAAATACGTACTTTATGTGTGGCCTGAAACAATTCTTCACTCACGTGGCCCAAGCAAGAGGAAATCCTACAAGTGTTCCAGCCACAGGTGGAACCACCACCACCACAGCTCATCAAAGGAGAGTAGCAAATCAGTGTCCTGAAGCCTTTCAGTCACATGCCTGCAGATTTTGCAGTGTCTGTGGACAATTCCACCAACCCATCTGGTTTTACCTCTTGAACCTTACAGCCAGGAATACTATGTCCCAGTGACAGGCTGATTCCTTCTAACTTGCCCATAGTACTCTGAGGTAATGAGTTGCCTCACTCCAGCATTTTCCTAGCTTTTGCCCAGGCACGCTCACTCTTACACCTTCATCCTGGCAGTACGGCACTGCTCAACTCCCTACTATGCAGGGCTGAACCAGAATGCTAGAAAGGCTCCCCCAGGGAAAATGTAAAACTCATCTCCATAACTGTAACACCGAAAGCTAAAACCTGACAGCTCTCTTGGACAAGCTCCAGAAAAGCCAAAGAGGAACACTGATGGTTTCAATGCAGAAGTGGATCTAAACCAGTGTACTCCATAGCATATGCTCAGAAATCACTGTCAAGTAGGGGGGAAAAAATCCCAAGAGCCATGTGGTTAATCAGAGACAGAGACGGAGGCAGATGCAGGGGGTGGGACATAGAAATTTACTATACTTAGCATTTTAACCAAGTGCAGGAATAACTGAGGTCCAGAAAAAGAGATAGTCTAGTAATTCTTTATAACTCCCTTGCTTGGCTGTGCCAGTATTTCTCAGTCCCAACCATGGCATTACAAAGTAAGTACAGGCAGAACTGTGGAAAATACTGTATTTACGTACACAGAAAGGGCAGCTGCAAGGCCCTCACAGAGGAAATTCTACCCAAAGAAAAATCTTAGCAGCAAATTCCTGTCTCACCCACCACCGTAAGAATAGCCCAGGCTGGAAAGTTGAGCTTCTTATCTCTGGGCATCCATCATATCCTTCTCACCAGAAAATTCCAAATAAGACAGGAAAAAGGAACACTTTCCAGAATGAGGCCCAGTGGGAGCTGGGATGTTCGGTGTTTCCTACAGAACAGGCACTGACTCCATTTGGAGACTGAAGTCATGCTGAGATTCTTCTCTGGATCCTATGAACTGCTATGTTGAGAGGTAGCAGCAACGGTGGGGACCCAGTATAGGAAACTGGACAGAAGCTAGCCATGGGTTTTGAGTACACGCATGTATGTGTCTGTGCATACGCTGTGCATTTTTCTTGTGCTTGTATGGATCTGTCTGCCATTCTTCCCCTGCCAGCAGCCTATTATTCTGCACCTACATTTCTTTCTGTGGCTATGGATCCAGAAATCCAATTTATTTCTCCAAACAGAATCATTGTGGTTCGACAACAAGGCAAAGGTAACTACTTTCCCACAGGGTAAGACAGATGATTAGAAGAGTGGTTTGCTCAATCAGCTATCCTTGATTTTTTTTTTCTTTTTTCTTTTTAAGTAGGCTGGTGAGGGGTATGATGTCTTAAGAGTAACATGGTTTCAAATCTGTTATTACCCTCAAGAGGTCCCTTTCCTGACCTCCAAGATACCAAGACTTCAGCAGACAGGCCATTCTTGCAGCTGTGATTCTGACACTACCTGCCTTCTTCATAGGGCCTTACTATCACTCCAGCAGAGACTTCACATTTCCGGGGTTCCTCTCAGACCAGGGCTGAACCTCATCTGGAGGATGTGAGCAGGCCCAAGGTGCTGGGGCTCCCAAGCACCAGTACAGTGTCCACAGGGCCCAATTTTAAACATTGGATTTAGGGGCTGAGTTGAGGGGGATCTCCTTGAGCTCCGTCCGCATGCACAGGTACTCCCCGATGACAGCCATGAGTGCAATGCACACGGCTTGGACCAGCCACCAGGTCAACGCCGAGGGGAAACGGGAGCTGTAGAACCAGCAGCCCAGGAGGTGAAAGAAATGGACAGTAACAGTGAAATCCAGACACTGCTTTCCTCGCCGGATGAAGTACAGCAAGCCCAGGGCACTGTGGGGAGAGGACAGCAGCGAGTTGTCACTGGGTTGTCCTGGTCTCAAGATTACGTAACTTGGCGAGAGGGACATTTAAGATGACTGCACAAGTACTCAGAAGTGAGCGAGATAAGTATAAGCAAAGGTTACAATATTGGATGCCTAGAAAAACCTGGCAGGCAATGCCAAGAGTGAATCAGACTGAGCAGGTAAAAACAAAGTACAAACTTGAGAAATGGCAAGTGTTACTCAACCCATCAACCTCTATGATACAGGCCCAATATGCTTCCACTGTGCCACTGTACTGTGAGCAAGTGTTACTCAAGCAGATACTAGGAACTGGTAGACTACCCCTAAAGTGCACACGTTCTGGCTAAAGTAGAGATAAAGCTAGCTACTTGCATCTAGGCAAATCTTACTATGCTAGAAGGTTGGCCTGAAATCAATCAATCTTCCCTTATTCAAGAGAGGCCAGAAATCTGGACTTTTATAGAAATATACTATGCCTCCAGGTTGAGGCATGGCTCAATGGTTAAAGTGCAAGGCTCTGGGTTCAATTCCACAGTGCTGTAGGACAGGTATGGTGGCAAATACCTATAATCCCAACACTCAGGATGATGAGGCCGGGGGATTGCTGTGAGCTCAAGGCCAGCCTGGGTTATACAGTGAGTTCAAAATAAGCCTGTACTACAGAGTGAGACTCTGTCTCAAAAAAAAGTATATATACCAACTTTTAACTAAGTAAAAAAAAAAAGAAAAAAGAAAAGTTTTGAATAGCATGTATGGACTGACACTATATTTAAGCCAACAAGGAGACAAATTTAGGTCAAAATCAGCCTACTGAAAATGGGGGCGTGGAGGGGAATCAGCCTACTAGCTTAAGTACCAGCTTACAGTTAAGAATAATAAAAGGCATTGTTCCAAATACTCCCTGTGAATTAACATTAAATCCTTACACCTATGAGGTAGGTAATATTACTAGTCTCATTTTACTGATAAGAAAACTTACCAAAGTCACTAGACTAGTGGTAAAACTAAGATGCAAAGGAAAGTAAGTCTGCCTCTGAGACTGAGATGTTGATTACTGTATTAAACTTCTCAAAAGACAGGTAAAGGCGTTGAGTATCCTTCAATATTGCCTTGTCTAACCCTAGCAGATAAGAAGCCTGAAGCCCAGAGAAGAGAGAGAGGAGGGAAGTAAGTGAGTCAATGACAGAAGAACCAAGAATAGAACCCAGTTCTTCTCACTCCCAGTCTAATCCTTTCCTCACCTCATGCCACATGAGGAAGTGACCTGAGCTGGAAGCTGTCATGCAGGCAGCACACGCACATAGTGACAGAAGAGCAAGCTTTGCAGCTAAGTCAAACAGCAATGCAAGTACTCCCATTAGAGAGTCAGTCCCAGAAATGGCCTCTGCCATCCACTTTGGTCTACCACTCTCAGGAACAGGCACCAGCCTGTCTCATCCAAATTTAGGGGTGTTTAGTCCTAGTAATTAGACTCCAAAAGCTAGATAATAAAACTAGTGATACTTACCAGGTAAGGGCATTGAGGATGAAGGACATCATGGAGAGCCGGCCTGGAGGGGTGGAAAAGCCCAGAATCTGAGGGAGAAAGACAAATGGAAATTTGCTGCAGATGTGAGCTGACAGAGTCCCCAGCTTCAGGATCCTAACAGGGATAAGCACTCTTTCTAGAATATAGACGACAGACAACAACACTCCATCTGTGGAAGTGCCTTTTTTTTTTTTTTTTTTTTTTTTTTTTTTTTTTTTTTGAGACAGGGTCTGACTCTGTAGCCCAGGCTGGTCCTGAACTCACTGGTATAGCCCAGGATGGCTTGGACTCAGAACGATCCACCTGCCTCAGCCTCCAAACTGCTGGGGTTACAGGCATGCACCACCAGGCCCAGCTTTTTTTAACTCAACGCCTTGCACTTGCAAGACAAGCACTTTAACCACTGTGCCATTCCTCCAGCCCCAGGGGTTTATATTTTCAACAAGGGACTTTCATGCACATGTGGTATTTTATCTAATCCTCATAGAAAGTGGAAAAGGATTATTATTTCTCATTTTACAAAGGAGGACACAAAGCCTCAATGAAGTTAACTTGCCCAAAATGATACAGTAAATAAACAGCGAGGATAGAGGACCCAGCGAACTATGACCCCATTAGCCAGCACATGCTTTTGTAAATAGTTCTACTGAGCACAGTCCACAACTAACCACCACCGTCCATGGCTATTTTTACACTACAGCAGTAAAGCTGAGCAGATGCAGCCTAAAATCTTTATTACCTCACTCTTTCAAATACGGTTTGCTGACCCCCGGCCTGGGTGTCAGGCTATATACATCAGGTGGGTCCTTAGACCAGTCACAGGCCCTTCATGGGAAGAGGGAGACTCCTAAGAGGCTATTGAGCACCTAGCAGGTGTACAACCTCTGCTACCCATGAAGCAATACTACTGAATACCAAAAATCTGCACCATGCTTTCTTCTTCTTTTTTTGTGAGACAGTCTCACTTTGTAGTCCAACCTGGTCCTGAACACATAGCAATCCTCCTGCCTCATCCTCCTGAATGCTGGGATTACCATGCCTGGCTTATGTGGGGCTGGAAATCAAACCGAGGGACTTGTGCTTGGCAGGCAAGCACTTTAATTGCTGAGCCACCCCTCCAAACCCCGTATTTACAATATACAGAGAAAAGCCCTTGACACACACAATCTCATCCTTATAAAAATCGAGTAAAAAAATCGAGTGAAGCCTTTATTATTATTACTATCACTTCTTTTTGTATAACAACTTCCCCAAGGACCATACAAAGAATAAGGAGTAGGAGCAAAGACACCATCGCAGGTAGCTCCCAAGTAGCCTGGCTCCACAGAACCACGCTCATGCCATTCACCACAGCTGTCTTCCAGAAGTAGCAATTTTGCAGGTCTATGGCACATTATTTTTCCAGTACTGGGATTGAACACAAGGTCTTCCGGACACAGTTTTGCTAAGTTGCTAAGTTGCCAGGCTGCCCTGGTGGGTCTCGAACTTGTGATTCTCCTGCCTTAGCTTCCCAAAGTGCTCAGAGAACTGGCCTGTGCCACCAGGCCCCTCAAGCCTGTTATACTGTTATACTTTATAAAGCTCTTTCTTATTCCTAGGCTCTTCTGAGTGAGCTTCATTTTACTGTTATATAGCAAGACTTTGCTTTCCAGAAGGGGAAAAGGATCAGAAAGGTGAAGCAATTTGTCTAACTTCCCACAGCTGGTATGTTGCTGGCCTACACTGGACCCCAAACACCGGCTCTCGGTACTGCAGCTGGAGCCCTCGATGCTACTAGTCCCATAATATTGCAAACTGGAAAACTGAAGATTCAAAGAGATAACAACACTTGCCGCAGATCACAGAGCAAGTAAAGTGGAACTTAAATGGAAGCCCGCCTGACCTCCAAGTCCAAGCAGTTTCCTCCATAAACGCCCTTTCATCCACACCTGGACCCAGTATGAACTCTAAGTATATGGGCTCAAAGACGTGAAAGTTACTTTCCCAGATCCTCTGGGGAAAAACAATGCATCAGAGTTGCCTGGGTGAAGGGTTTGTTTTCAATAACATCTAGGATTTTTGCTTCGCATTCATCTGCCTTAGATACCAGTCACTCCATTCTGCAGATGGGGTAGTTGAGACTTCGAAGAGTGAAATCCCATCCTAAGGACAGTACAGACAGAACACAGGCCAGTTGATCCTACAGCCTGCTCAATCCAGACCACACCGCCTACTTCGTAAGGCCGAGACCCCAAGCCCGCCAGCATGGTGACCCTACCTCGGCGTCGAACATCTGGTCCAGCGAGGGACTGCTTCGCACCAGAGCGTCCACCAGCGCCAGCCACAGGCCCAGCGAGCCATAATAGACCGTCTGCATGAGCACGATCTGCGACATGATCAGCAAAGGGTCCCACACGTAGCTGCGGAACTGGCCTGCCATGCCGGCCCACAGGGCCTAGCCGCCACCCGGGCTTCTGTCAGCGCCACTGCTCCATGGGCCCCTGGCCGCCCCGCCACCTACAGGAACACAAGCAGGGCCTCAGCCGGCCGGCCGTCACCAAGACAACGCCGCCCAGCCAGGGAGGAGGGACTAGGACCAAAGGGCGAGCCCATTCTGGGAAGTGCGGAGGGGGAAGCGGGACGGACAAACCCATTCCCAAAATGAGGGGAAATCATACATCTCAGCCTCGCTATCCAAGAGCTCCTCCGGGATTCACTCACCAGTGACGAATTCGAGGATGTAGCGTCCGAATGCGGCCCGGCCTCACCAGCAGGCTCCCGAAAGCCGACAGACGGATAGGACCATAGAGGAGAGGCCCTGCCAGCCTAGAGAGGCAAAGAGCCAACCACCTGAGGGGCCCCTGTGGCTGCGTGGGAGGGAAGCGTTTCCGGGGACGGCGGCGGAGGGTCGGAAGCGCTACTACGCAGGCGTCGCGGGAGCAACCTTTGAGTAGAGGTACACGCAGCCGGGAAGAGAGATCTGCACATGCGTAGAACGACTAATCAAGGCGAACGGAAGTGAGGCACAACAGCCGTAGCGCTTGCGTGCCCTCTAGAGGGCAATCTCGGGAAAAAAAGGCAGCGCCTACCGGGAGAGATCTCACAGACCTGTCTTCTAACGTTTCCTCGGCGACCCGAGGCGAGGGACCTTTATCTGCGTTATTAATGAGGTGATAAACGTTGACTATTTATAGGTTAAATTCTCTGCATTTTTCTCCTAGTGAGACTCTAGAGCAACTTAGTAAAAATCCAGTAAACTTTTTTATATATTATGTTGCCACTATTACACAGACGATTAAATTAAGGCGAGGGAAGGGAGGTGGAAAAGTTAGAATTAAAATTCAGGTTTTCCAAACACTGCAATATTGATTTGACACAGGATGGGTTCTCGGAAGGTTAGGATACTTACGGGACAGCCCCCACCCTCAGATACAGCGTAGATATACTAGATGGCAGAGTACTGGGCACTTTCATAATGTGGGTACCTAAGGGGGGGAAAAATAAATACAGGTTCTGAAGGCACTCTTGGGGGCTGGGAGCAAAGCTCTGAGGTTAAAGCCCTTGCCTAGCAAGCATAAAGCCCTCATTTCGATTTCCTGCGACCACACAAAACTGGGAGTGATGGCCCACACTTGTATCCCAGCCCTTGGGAAGCTGAGGCAGAAGGACTGCCATGAGTTCTAGGGCAGCCTGGACTACAAAATGAGACACTGCCGCAAAAAAAAAAAAAAAAAAAAAAAGAAGAAGAAGAAGAAAGTCATGCTTGAGATCAAATTGTGACCTTGTCTGCTGCAGTGATTATGTTATCTCGTCTTTCTCTGATTCCCAATGGTGAGCAGTCAATAAATATTTGCTGAGGAGTCAAGATCAGAAAAAGGGCAATGGCAAATTAATGACTTACTTAATTCCTTGGTTTTGCTGATCCTAGGTATCCCTTCCCTGGGGTAGAAAGAAGGGAAATAACTGATCCTAGGAAATGAATCCAGGTTTGTTTTGTTGTTGTTTGGTTGGTTTTTGTGGTACTAGGAATTGAGCCCTGGGCTTCACACTGAGCTACATCCCTGACCTATTACTTAATTTTGATTTTTGGGACAGAGTCTCTATGTCGCTAAATTGCACAAACTGGGCTCAAACTTGCAATCCTCCTGCCCCAGCCTCCCCTAGTGTTGGGTTTACAGACTTTTGCTACCAGTCCCCTCTAAGCACTTAGGCTTTAGCTGTGTGACCATTAAGCCACTTCCTTCTTTAAATTTCATCTTTCCTTATTATGAAATGAGGAGTTGGATAACATTAACATTTTCCAACATTTAATCTACTCCACAAATTATTTTCCCAATTAAAATATTTATCAAAGACACATATAACTGCCAATCAGAATTTCTGGACAGAAGGGATGATAGCCACATTATCACCTGGAGTTGATACAATTCCAGACAAAAGTAAAGAGTTGAGACTTTATCAAGAGTAAGTATGTAATTTCTCTTATCATGTGGAAACACTATAAACAATTCACCTGGACTCCAGCTTGGGAGTTATTAAGGCCCAAAGATTTCTTAGGTGCTTCCCAGTTCAACAGTTGTCCTCCTCCCCCTCCTTTTACCTATACCACCCTTTCAGGCTTCTCAGTTCAGTAAAGATATATTCAAATTCCTCTGCTCCACTGATCACTCTTAATGATCTAGAGTTTGGGTGTGGGGGGTCTTCTTAAAAAATGCCTAGGGGCTGGAGGAATGGCATAGCAGTTGGCCCTGGATTCGATTCCCTAGCACCATGTAAAGCTGGGCATGGTGGCACACACTTGTAATCCCAGTACTCTAGAAGCTGAGACAGGAGGATTGCCAAGTCCAAGGCTAGCCTGGGCCACATAGTGAGTTCAGGACCATCCTGGACTGCAGAATGAGTCCCTGTCTCAAAAAAAATAAAAGAAAACGAAAAGAAAAGAAAAAAAAGCCCAAACAATCTGGTTTAATCTTCACACTCAAGAAAGTAGATATTGTCTCCTTTTTATAGATGAGGAAACTGATGGTCAGAAAAGGCCATAACTCTACCTAAATCAGAGTGTGTGAGCAGCTGAGCTGGAATTCAAACCTAGGACATCTGATTCCAAATAACAAATGCCATTCCAGGGGAGAGGGGAGGGAAGGGGGAGGAGGGAAGGACAGTGGAGAGAAGGCAGGAGGGGGAGGAGTAAACAGCTGGTACACTAGCGGGAAGTGAAACTAAAGCAGTGATCCTCCCTTCTTAGCTAGCTCTGGTGAGGGATCAGGGAGACAGCTAAGAGGAGAGATCTAGGAAAAGTGCTGGAGATACTTAAGTTACCTCACCAGCCATCCCTGTCACCTTCCCAGGTGCTGGAATGTGTAACCTTTCCTAGATTCCACCGTGTTCACGTCATGGCTAGGCCCCCACCACTTCCTGCACTGGGGAGGCTCTCCCAACCTGTTCTTTTGAAATAGAAAATACATGTGACCTAAAGCTTTTAGCGTTTAGGACAGGCAAGAGAACTGGTGTCTGACGTCGTTCCTGGAGCTTGGAGAATTGTCTCAGGGAAAACCCCAGTGGCCAGCAAAATCTGGTTTCCTTTTCCCTTCGGAAATTCAGTTTTTGAATTCCTATCTTGCAAAGTCCGGGAAGTGAGTACCATCCCCTATCTTGAGTCCAACAAGGAAACCAATCACTGGGGAAAACCAGGCAGCTCCCTTACTCAAGATCCTTGGCCTATTTGTGAATTTAACCACAGGAATCTTAGTTCAATTTACAAACAAAGGCTGAGCTGGAGTTCCACTGACTTGACTTGCTGTGTGACCTTGGGCAAGTCCTTTACTTAGGTCCTTGTATGCTAAACCATAAAAATGAAGGACGGCTTTTTCTGTTTTTTTTTTTTTTTTTGAGAGAGAGAGAGAAATAGAGAGAGAGAGAGAGAGAGAGAGAGAGAGAGAGAGAGAGAGTCTCATTCTGTAGTCCAGGCTGGTCCTGAGCTCCTATGGAACTCCTTATGGAGGGATCTCAGGCTGGCCTCAAACTCACAGCAGTTCTCCTGCCTCAGTCTCCATAGTGCTGGGATTACAGATGTGAATCACTATGCCCAGTTTATGTGATTCTGGGGAATCAAACTGAAGGCCTTGCTCCTAAAAATTTTTGGCTGGGGGCGTAGCTCAGTTGTGGAATGCTTGCCTAACACTTGGGAAACCCTGATTTTTTTTTTTTTTTTTTTTTTTTTTTTTGAAACAGGGTCTCACTCTTTGGTCCAGGCTGGTCCTGAACTCACTTCGGAGCCCAGGCTGACCTTGGACTCATGGCAATCCTTCATGTCTTAGCCTGCCCAGCTTATGTGGTGCTGGGGGATCGAACTAGGATACTTAGCGCTTGTTAGGCAAGCGCTTTAACCGCTAAGCCATTCCTCCAGCCTGGGAAGGCCTGAATTTGATCCCAGGACTACAAACCCTCATACCGCAGATTTCTGCTTTTGGAGATTTAGACTTACGTTTGCAAGAAGGGTCTGAGAATCTGAATATGTTACAATTTCTGTCCTTTGTGATTCAGATGGCACAGGGCTGCATTTGGAAGTTGTAATGCAGGGTACATCTTTCCTTTTATGGGAGCTAAAGGAATAGCACTAGCCAAAATTTTTGCGTATTTAAGAAAAAGCTTGCCAAGTATATCAGAGGTGACTGATTTGGTAACTACCGAACAAGATGATCTATAGTTGACCCCAAACCAACTCCTTTATCTAACAGAAAACTTTTCTCTGTGATCTCAGTGTGTCCGTGGCTTTCAGGCGTTACAGTTTTTATATCTGTAATGTGAGGGGATTAGTCTAGAACAGCTAATCTCCAAGGTCCTTTCCTGCGCTGCCAACTCTGTGGTTCCAAACTTATGAATGAAATTTTGTTTTTTCATATGTATTTATTTTTAATAATTTATTTACAGTACTAGGTATTGAACAGGGAGCCTTATCTCTGAGCTATGACCCCAAACTCTTTTTATTATTTGATACAGGGTCTCACTAAGTTGCAAAGTTGCCCAGGCTGGGCTCAGACTTGTCATTTTTCTGCTTCAGCCTCCACAAAGTGCTGGGATTACAGATCTGTACCACTGAGCCTGGCTTGAATGAAATTTTAAACTTTAGGTCAGAGGTGCAGTGACATTTGCCCCCTAACTGGGGCAAACTGTCCTCTGGATGGATGGATAGAAGGGGATACCTTTGCCCCCTTGGTCATTTACATCACATCCACATTGGGGCACCACTGTGACATGTAAGGACAGCTCCTACTGGAATCGTGGACCACATCCATAAAGTCCCTTGGGAAATGTTCTCATGTAGGTCCATAGACTTCAACGTCCAGCTTGGATTTAAATCCTGGCTCTACTGCTGCTTTGCTGGGTGACATTAAGGAAGTTATTAAATCTCCCAGTCTCAGCTGGTTTTCTTTTCATTTCTTTTTTTTTCATTTTTTGGAAAGGGTCTTGCTTTGTAGTCCAGCCTGGTTCTGAACTCATTATGTTGCCCAGACTGGCCTCAAACTCATAGCAGTCCTCCTGCCCCAACCTGTGCCACCACTCACAGCTGATTTTTTCTATGGTGCTGGGGAATCAAATTTGGGCCCTTGATCATGCTAGGCAAGTGCTTTAACTACTGATCGAAGCACCCATCTCTCAGTTGATTTTCTCTTCTGTAAAATGGAGATCAGAATAGTGTCCTGGAGCTGGGAAATAGCACATCAGTTAAAGCACCTGCCTAGCAAGCACCAGGCTCTTAGCTCAATTCCCCCACATGTCATAAACCAGGCATGGTGGCCCACTCCTGTAATCCCAGCACTCGAGATGCTGAGGCAGGAGGACTGATGTGAGTTTGAGTCCAGTCTGGGCTACATAGTGAGTTCAGGACCAGCCCATACTACAGAGTGAAACCCTGTCACAAAAAGAAAAAAAAAAAAATTGCATTGCATACCGTGCTAAGGATCAAATGTGTGCGTAGTCTACTACTTAGGAAGCAGAGTATGCTATGTAAATGTTTGCAGTATTAATTAGTGTTATTTCTTCCCTTGGAATGTAGGAGTAGAAATGGGTGAGCTCAGATTTACGGGAAGGATTGTGTGTATGCCAACCAAAGGTCTTGCACATGCTAGTCAAACACTACCAGAGAGCTGCATCCCTGGCTCCCCCGCAACACTTTTAAATTCTGACATAGGGCCTCTGTAAGTTGCCCAGACTGGCCTTGAACTTGCAATCCTCCTTCCTCAGTTTCCTGAGTAGCTAGAATTACAAGCATGTGCCCCCGTCCCCAGCTATGGCAAGGATCTTATCTGTTATGAGACAGTTAATCTCCTGCCTGGAATGTAGTAGGAGCGCAGTAGGCATAGTATCTTCTCCTGATCCCTTCTTTTTCTCCTCCTCAGTTCCTTCCCTTCTTCCCTCTCACCCTTCCTCCTCTCTTAGGCTGCTTTCCTGCCCTGCTCACATGTTTTATTTGAGAGAACATTTTATGAAAATGCCTCGGCAGATACACGTCTCCGGGACAGATTATGCAACACTCTGTTCACACTTTTTGGAAACTCTGTGTGGGAGTCGAGCACTTGGCTGCCTGTCCTCCACATCAATGACCACTCTGGATGCCAGCCAGAGTTCCTGTCTTTGAATGGAAACTAAAGAGCAAGAGCTAATTGGCTGCCTGTTCTCTCCTCTGGGCTGAGAACACTTTGTTAGCTGGACCTCTGTTCCGGCTAGGTTTGGGTTTGAGGAGGAACATTTGCTGAGCACCTACTGTATGCCAGATATTTATATTATCTCATTTAAACCCTATTTAATTTCTAAAACAAGCATATGAGTTGTAGATATTATTAATAGTAACCCCTAGGCGAGGACGAGTCACTGTTGACCCAAAGCCACACTTCCAGTGAGTAGAAGTGCCAAACTTCAGCTCAGGTCAGCCTCACTTCACACAGTGCCTCTTTCTGCTCCAGTGCATTGGATGTTACAGCTTATGTAGAGTTTTCACCGATGTGACGTCTTATTGTCCCATCAGCCCCAGGAGCTAAGCAGAAACATTTCCCCACTTTACAAGGAAGGTAACTGAGGGTCAGGGGAAGTGATGCATGATAAGTAACTAGCTGAGATGAGGAATGTCTTGACAGCAGAAATAATCAAAATTAGGAAAGGGGCTGAGAGCCAGCTCAGTCGTTAGAGAGCATGCCTAGCATGCACAAGGCCCTGGGCTTGATTTCCCAGCACCACAGAAACATTAGGCAGGCAGTTTATCTAGTATAAGGAAACTAAAAAGTATAAAAGGAAGAGAGATGGAAGAAAAAACATTAGCCGAGTGCAGTGATACATGCTTGATATCTCTGCTTTTGGGACGCTGAGGTAGGAGGATTGCTGTGAGTTTGAGGTCAGCCTGGGCTATACAGTGAGTTCAGGATCAGCCTGAACCACAGAGTGAGACCCTGTCATCAAAAAAATTACATATAAAATTATATAATCTGGGAGGCTGAGGCAGGAGAATCACAAGTTAGAGCCTAACCTGGGCAGCTTAGCAACTTTGGGAGAATGTGTCTCAAAATTAAAATTTTTAAAAAAGATAGAGATATAGATCAGTGAGAAAGTCCTAGGTTCAATCCCCAGTACTACTACTACTAAAAAAAAAAAAAAAAAAAAAAAAAAAAAAAAAAAAAAAAAAGGAGCCCTGAGGGTGTAGCTCTGAGGTAGAATACTTGCCTCACACCAAGGCCCTGAGTTGATCCCTAACACCGCCCACTCTCCAAATTATAAAAACCCTGGAGTATTTGTCTTTCCTCTCCAGCCTTCCTGCTCTTTCCTGTACATTAGACAGGATCAAGGAACTGGTTTTCTGTGTTCTGTGTCTACTCACCAATGGGTTTTTGTAAACTACCTCCCTTATGGAGGTTGGATGATGTCAGGTATGCCAATGAGTGGCTGGGTCTCTGAGTAGATGATGTTTTTCTTGAAAAGAAGACTGTTTCCCCGGTATTGGTTACCAAGAGGATCTAAGACACCCTGGTAAAGAAGAAGATAAGTGAACTAACCTTTTTTTTTTCCATAGATGTTGGGATTTTTGTTGTTGTTTTGTTTGTTTGTTTGTTTGATACAGGGTCTCCCTCTGTAGTCCCTCTGAACTCATTATGGAGCCCAGGCTGGCCTTGAACTCACCAGTCCTCCTGCCTCAGCCTTCAGAGGGCTGGGGTTATGGGTTTGCTCCACCACACCCAGTTCATCTAACTAAGGGCCTTGGGCTTGCTAGGCAAGTGCTCTAATTTATGTTATTCCTCTAGAACCGCTCCTCCCCACACCCTACCTCCACGTACCCCAGTGAACTTTTCTTAACTAGTGGGCCTCACTCTAAGTTTTCTTAGCTTGTTGTTATTGTTATTTTTGTTTGTTTGTTTGTTTGTTTTGAGATAGGATCCTCCTCTGTGGTCCAAGCTGGTCCTGTGCTCATTATGTAGACCAGGCTGGTCTCAAATTCACAGCAGTTTCCCTGCCACAGCCTCCTGAATGCTGAGGTTGCTTTCATGTGCCACCACACCTACCTAATTATTGTACAGTGCTGGGGAATTGAACTCAGGGCCCAGCTCATGCTAGGTAAGAACTTTCACCAGTAACTATACCCCAGCCCTTTGGGTGGGTGGGTGGGTGGTGTGTGTGTGTGTGTGTGTGTGTGTGTGTGTGTGTGTGCTGGGCCTACATCCACTTCCACTACTACTGAACTACATCTCTAGATCCTTTATCATTTATTTTGTGACAGGACCTTATTAAGTTACTGCAAACTTCTAATCCTCTCACCTCTGACTCCCCGGTACCCAGCCTTAGTTGATTCTTTTTTCTTAGTCTGGAGGTTAAACCCAGGGCCTTTGCACTGAACTCTAGTTCTTTTTATTTTTTATTTTATCTGTTTATTTGCTTGTTTTGCCATACAGGTTACTGAACTCAGGGCCTTCCCTCCGAACTACATCCCCAGCCCCCTCTTATTATTTATTTGAGACAGAGCCTTGCTAAGTTGCTAAATTGCCTGGACTGGGCTTAAAATTGGGATCCTCCTGCCTCAGCCTCCCAAAATGCTAGATTACAGGCCTATTCTTCCCAAGTCTGGCTTGATTCTTGATCCCAGCACCTGCTAAATTCCCTCTCCCTCCTAGCAATCATTTACTCTGACCTTGAAAGACTCAATATTTGTTTTAAGAAGAAAAGTTGCTTTCTCCACTTTCCTTTTTATTGATTCATTCCATAAATATTCCTTGAGCATTTACCACATGCCAGGAACTGTTCTAGTTGGTATGCATACAAATGGATAAGTGATTACAGAGAACACTTCTAACCTCATGGAGGAGACAGTCAACCAACAATGTAGCATTTAACCTTAAACTATGAGCTAGGTCCGGTGGCACCCTTCTATAATCCCAACTCTTCCAGGTGCTGGGTCAGGAGGAAACAAAAGTCTGAGTCCAGCTAGAGTAACTTGAGTTTGTTTGGTTTGGTTTTCTGGTACTGGAGATCCAACCTAGGCCCATTGCACTGAGCTACATCCCCAGGCTATATTTTTAGTTTCAATTTTGAGAAAAGATTTCAATATATCACCAAATTACCCAGGCTGGACTCAAACTAGTAATCCTCCTGTCTTAGCCTCCCAGTGTGCTGGGTCACAGGCCGATACCACTAGGCTTACTCAGCTAGGGTAACTTATTGAGGCCTTCTCTCAAAATAATATTTTAGGGGCTGAGGGCATCACTAGGCTGTTACAGCACTTTTCTAGCAATGGCAAGGCCCAGGGTTCATTTCCCCAGCACCACATAAAGATTAGTTGGACATAGTGGTATACATCTGTAATCCTAGCACTGTGAGGCTGAGGCAGGAGAATTGCCATGAATTTGAGGCCAGCCTGGGCTACATAGTGAGTTCAGGACCAGCCTGGACTATAGAGAAAGATCCTGTCTCTAAATAAATAAATAAATAAATATTTTAAAAATATTTTTATAAAAGGTCTGTGAATGTAGCATAGTGGCAGAGGCCCTCTAGGTTATCCTTAGAATTCCTCCCCAAGCAAACAAACAAACAAACAAAAAACCAGAAACAAAGCAACAATAAAAGACACACAAACACAGAAGAAAACAAAAAGCTATTAAAAATAAAAAGTGCTGTGAGAAGAAATGAGGGCAGTGGGGTTTGTGGCCTGAAATCCCAGCTCTCAGGAGGCAGAGGCAGGAGGATTACCATGAGTTCGATGCCAGCCTGGGCTACATGGCAAGTTTAGGACCAGTAAAGAATAATTTTGAGGTAGGGACAGGGAATTTAACATGTGATGGGGTCAAGAATCAAGCCAGACTTGGTGGTGCACAACTGTAATCCCAGTATTCTGGGAAGCTGAAGCAGAAAGATTACAAATTGTAGCCCAAGTTGAGCAACTTTGGGACTCAGCTTGGACTATATAGTGAGATCCCGTCTCAAGAGTGAACTGAACCAAACAAAAAGGAATAAAGGTGAAGAAGAAAGGAATTACTTCAGAAATGACATTCAGCAGGGACATCTCAGAGGAGGTAGATTTTTTCCCCCCTGTGGTAATAGAGATAGAACCTAGTGCTTTCTAAGTTATATCTCCATTCCTTTTTAATTGTAATTGTCAATTTTTTTTTTTTTTTTGATACAGGGTCTTTCAGTCTCACTATGTAGCCCAGGCTGGCCTAAAACCCATAGCAGTCCTCCTGCCTCAGATTCCAAGAACTGGGATTACAGGCATGTGCCACCACATCCGGCTTATGTGGTACTGGGGAATTGAACCCAGGGCCTTGCACTTTCTAGGCAAGTACTTTAATTGCTGAGATATGCCCCTAGCTCCTTAGTGTTTATTTGAGACACAGTCTCACTGTGTCACTAAATTGTCCAAGCTGGATTCGAATTTTTAATCCTCCTGTCTCAGGCACCCAGAGTGCTAGGATTACAGGCCTATGTCACTAGGCCTGGCTAAAAAGTGGAATTTAAGCAGGGACCTGATTAAAGTGAAGTATGGAGTCCCTGGCTGTCTGGGCCCAGCACTCTAGGTAGAATGCAAGTACCAAGTGGGACAGGAATGGGGTTGGCATGGGACTGCAAGGAGATGAGTGTGGCAGGACCAGAGGGGGCAAAGGGAAGAATGGCAGTTACTGCCACTTACCTGTGCTCAAGAATGTCCGTCTTCCTTTATTGCCAACCTGAAACACTGTGGGAATGAGGCACTAGGGAAGTATGGGAGAAGAGGAGGTTAGGGAGAGATTGCTGAAACTCACTGCACTAACATATACCAACTGGGTGCTTACTACGCCATCCAGCACGGTGCTAGGTTCTGGGCACTCAGAATGAGGGCAAAGCTGACGTGGTCCTTCCCCTCCAAGGACCATGTGGTCTTGTTTGCAAGAAAACAAACAAGTAACATATCTATGCAATGAAGGCAAGGTAAGGGTAGTAGTGCCCAGCACTAGCAGCACTCTGGGAGGCAGAGGCAGGAGGACTGAAATTCAAGCCCTGCCTGTGCAATTTAGAAAGACCCCATCTCAAAAGAAAAAAGAAAAGAATATAATAATAAAGGGCTAGGTCAGTGAGAAGGCTCTGGGTTTAGTCTCCACTACTGCTAAGTAAGTGAGACTGCAATGAAGGAAGTATGGGAAAGAATTTGGATACAAATCCAGTTTGGCCTCAGAGGAAAATGCCTCTGAGGAAGCAGCATTTCAGTGCAGTCCTGGAGGAACAGTAGAGGGAAGCTGGGCACAGGTAGGCAAAGGGAACAGCTTGCTGGTAATAGTCTCGGTGTCGCTAGATGATGGGTTTCACTTTTCGGAGGAGCAAACAGAGATCCAGGACATGGAAGGAGTTGCCGTGGGCGCTCACGAACCAAGCGGCAGAGCCAGTCTTCTGCCTGTGCTCCTCACCTTGCTGCCCTTTTCCCCTCTGCTGTACCAAAAGCTAGTGTTGGGAAAAAGCAGGTCTGGTGTGTATGGCATCTAGAACACAGGTACACTGTTTGCACCTTGCTCGGGTGTTGGAGTAGGGAAGAGTACCTCAAGGGAGCAGGGAAAGCTGGGAGGAGAGGGGAAGCATGAAAAGTGCCTAGCAGTCCCGCAGCCCCACGTGTTGTGGCATGTGAATCACATTGCACTGTGCCTCAGGTACATGCCTGTAATTCCAGCACTTGGGAAGCTGAGGCAGGAAGACTGTTGTAATTTCAGTGCCAGCCTGGGGTTACCGAATGAGACCCTGTCTCAAAACCAAAAAAAAAAAAGAAACCCTTAAACAAACAAACCTCTTTAGCCAGATGTAGTCATGCATAGCCATAATTTCAACTTCAACTATCTGGGAGGCTGAGGCAGGAAGACTACAAGTTCAAGGCCAGCCTGAGGAACTTAGTGAGACTCTGTGGTTGCATTTCTCGGTAAGATGGTTGCAGTAGCACCAGTCTTGGCTACCTCTAAGATTGCTTGAGTATATAAATGCAATAATGTAGACAAATCCTCTTTGAAAAGCTACCCAGCATCTAGTATAGGGAGTTGAACCCAGGGCCTTCCTACCACTGAAGTGCATCCCCAGCCTCCAGCTCTTCTGTTGTTCAGTACTGGGAACTGAACCAAGGGACACTGTAGTAGACTGCATTCCCAGTTCTTTTTATTTTTTAAGACAAGTTCTTACTAAATCGCTAAGTTGCCCAGGCTGGGCTTGAAATGGCAATCCTCCTGCCTCGGTGTCCTCGAGTGCTAGGATTACAAGAGTGGACCACCACACAGGACCATCCCCAGCCCTTTTTTGTATTAGTATGAATATGTGCAATTACATAATGTTTACATTGAACTTGAATATTTTGTGCACATATATCACATTAGAGCTATAAACCCTCCCCTCTCCCTTTTTGACCTTCCCACATGCTTCCCCTCCTCCCTGACTCTCACTATCCCCCCAGCCCTTTTTATTTTATTTTGAGACAGAGTTTCACTAAATTGCCCAGGCTGGCCTGGATCTTGCAATCCACCTACCTCAGCCTCCTAATTAGCTGGGATTACAGATTTATGCCTACATGCCTGGCATGTAGATAGCACACCTTGATTGATTAGAAATCTTATCACCTGTGCCTTTCTTCAAGTGCTACCCATTGTAGACTGGACTCCTCAAAATTGTTTTAGGGGAAGAACAGGAGCCAGAGCTGTAAACTCAATGAGGCAACATAGGAAGGTAGAAAGAATCAGAGGAATTTGGGTTTGAATCCTACTCTCATGTGTAATAAACAGTCCCCACCCCAAATGTTAACAGCATACCACAGCAGCATGTGATTTTCAGTCATGGGTTGGGAACGACAGCTTGGTTATACTCTATCATCATTTCTCTTCTTAGACTGGGATTTTCTCATCTGTAAAATGGAGATGCTGTTATTGACTTCACAGGGCCAAGGTGAAGGCAATGTTTAATATCTTTTCTAACTAGACAAACCCTTTGCCCAAGAAATGTTAGAGAATAGATGTTTATCCTCTAGGTCAACCAGTAATCCAGGAAATGGTCTAGTGGATAGGGCTTCACGCAAAGAGAACAGACTTGCTGATCCTCAAATTCAGACTATCTGAGACTCAGTAAGTCATTAAGAGGGAGAAGTACACACGTAGAAAAAAAGAGACACTCTCAAAGACCACGCAGTCTTAAAAATGTAGAGTTAAAGCCAGACTCGGTGGTATATGTCTGTAATCCTAGCACTCTGAGAGACTGAGGCAGGAGGATCATAAGTTTGAGAATGGTGTGGACAATTTGGTGACTTAGCAAGATCCTGCTCAAAATAAAAATTAAAAATAAAAAACTCAGCTGGATGACATCCAGCACTCTGGGAGGCCGAGGCAGGAGGATAACAGGTTCGAGCTCAGCCCGGGCAACCTAATGAGCCTTTGTCTCAAAATCAAAAACCAAAAATGAGTTAAAGTCATTATACTAGAGTGATACATGCATAGCCATGTTTATAGCAGCTTAATTTATAATAGCCTAATCTTGGAAGAAGTCAGTAGGTCCATCAACAGGTGAAAGGATAAAGAAGATGTGATATATTTACATAAAGGAGTACTACTGTGCCATAAAGAAAGACAAATTTGAGTCATCTGTAGGCAAATGGATGCACTTTGAGACCGTAATGCTTAGCAAAATGAATCAGACATAGAAGGTTAAATATTGTATGGTTCTGTAATATGAGAAAACCAAACCATAAAAAAGTAAGACAGAATAAACTAAGAAGATAGACTTTGTGGAGAAGGAAAGGGGATGGCAGAAGGGAGGGGGTGCTGAGATGGTGGGAGGGGAAAGGAATGTCATATGTTAACTAATTAAAAAAAGTAAATAGGCTGAGGATATAGCTCATTATGAAGGCCCTGGGCTCAATCTCTAGTACCTAAATAAGTAAATAAATAAATAACAGGCTGGGGATATAGCTCAGTGTAAAGGCCCCAGCACTACACACCCATGTGCACACACACAAAATCCGGAGTTAAATTTGTGTGTAGAAACATCTCATTGCTTGATATTTCCCTTTCAATTTTAGTCTGCAAGCCTCCTGATCCTTCTGATAATTTGCAGGTCCCTGTTACTTAAGGAGTCCAAAGGGTGGCATATTTCCCTCAAGATGATAAGAACTGGGCTAAGATAGAGAAGACGCATGTCAAGTTTCCAGCTGAGAGCTTCGTGGTAAGTAGATCCTTCACCTACTTTGTCACTGGGGTTATTGGGAAACAGGTTAAGAGCAAGGATATTCATTAATCACCAGAATTTACCAAAAAGCCATTCACATACAAGATATTCATCAAATGTTTGAGAAATGACCGAAAGAGTGACTTGCTGTGTCTGAGTCTCTAAGGAAAGGCATCCAAAGGGCATCACCCAGTTGTCCATGCAGCAAATGTCAATAACAGTAACCACAAGCCTGAGCAATAACCTCTAGCCAGACTTTGAATGAGGTGCTCAAGATAGTGGACAAGACAGTGTTTCTGTTCTCATGAAATTGACAGGTGCTGTGGGAAACAGGATAAACAAGTGAAAGATTTTTGAGTTCAAGGCCAGCCCGGGCTACCTAATGAACTCAGGACCCCAGAGCAGGACAAACAAAAACAAAGAATAAATATATGAAAAAATAAATATGTGGTGACAGGTAGGGAAAATGATGCAAGAAAAAATTAAGCAAAACAAACAGTAATGGGAGAGACTATGTTTATTTATTTTTTAGAGTTGCTAAGTGGGTAGCTCATTTGTAAAGATGAGGACGGAGGGAAACAAGAACAGAGGGGTAAAAGCTTCCACTAACTGGAAGGGGTCCTGGGAAAGGTTGGCCAGGGCTGTTTTTAGAATTCAAAATAGTTCGAGTGGTTGCTGACTCACAGAGAGGACCTTCATTCACTTGCCTTGTAATAAAGGTACTGTTACACTGAGTAGTCCAAAAGGTCCCCTCTGAGCCTAGCGTTCCCGGTCCCCGTGGGTGTGCAAGGCAGTGGTTGGGCATTCCATAGCCTCTGAAAGGTCCAGGCTGTCATTATCTAGAATTGGAGAAGGATTTGCATGAATTGAGGAAGACAGGAGGGTTAGCAGCCTTGAGGGAAGGAAAGCCCCGTGATCTAATCCTTCAGCCATTCTGACAATGATGTGATTATCTGTTTGCTACGTTTGAGGAGCAATCAGGGAGGTGAATAACTTCACACTCTCACAAGGGAGACCTCTTTGATCGTAACAACAGAAGACATTTGTATGCTAGGTATTGTGCTAAGCACAGGGTCAACGTTCTTTTCAAGGTATGAACTATAATGACCCCCTAGTTACAAATGAGGAAGCGAGGCACAAAAAGTATATTATTTTGCTCCAGGTTACATAGCCGGGATCGGAACCTAGATCTCTCTGATTTTGAAGCCTGGGCTCTTAACCTGGAACTCTACCATGACTTAGAAAAGGTTGCCTGGCCAAAAGTAGGGACGGATGAATTAGGCAAAGTCTTAAAGGGAGAAGTGGGCCCAGAAGACGGTGGAGTCAAGGCTTCCGGAGAAGGGGCAACCTAAGGCCAGAGTGGATGTTCTAGAAGTATCCTCAGGCTTGATGAACTCAGCGTAGGGGAAAAGGAGGAAGAACACCCTCACTCCTGTTGCAGGCTGATTCTCAGATGTGTTCCGTTTTGCTGTTTTGTGTTTTGAGTTCCAGGAGACAGTGCTGCCTGTTAACACCCTGAGTCACTTATATTGTCTGGAAAGAAAGCTATGGAGTGGGTAGAAAGGGTTTGGCTTGCGAGGTCACTTGGACTCCATCCCAGAGGAGGTACTGAGGGCGGAGAATCAAAATATCAGTAGATGAGTGTGCACTCTGCACCTGGTACTTCATTTTACTTCTCCCTCCTAACTGCCTCAAGAGGGGAGTATCCCCATTTTATGGAAGCAGAGTGACTTTCAAATTTCTGTACACATGGCAAGTCCTGGAGCTAGGGTTTTTTATTTGTTTGTTTTGTTTGTTTTGTTTTTTTGTACCAGAGGTGGAACCAAGGACCTCTCAGGTTCTTTTCATTTTTATTTTTTGAGACGGCCTCACCAAGTTGCTAAATTGCCCAGGCTGGACCCAAACTTGCAAACCTCCTGCCTCAGCCTCCCAGAGTGCTGGGATTACAGGTGTGTGTCACGACACCTGGTAAGAACCAGGATTTTAATCAAAAACTTCTGCTCCTAAAAACTACATGGTTTTTGTTTGGCTAGCTTGGGAGATTTTATTTTGTTTTTGTTCGTTTTTTAATTTCAGCTCTGTGCAAGAAATTAGGGACTCTTTTTCAGTACTATAAACCTTTAACTATTAGATTTCGATTTGTGGAAACTGAAGAAAAAAATACAATAGAATTTCTCAAAGAACCTCAGGTTCTGGTAAAATTGTCTTCAGCGTGGAGAGTGTTTTGGAACTTACTTGTATTTCTAAAAGAAGAATCTGAAGTTTGTAGCCCCAGAGAAATTTATGTAGAGATTTATATGCTGTGGTATGACTGACAATTTGCATATGCCCCTGTCCTAGTTTAGTCTAAGGATTTCAGTTTACAAAACCATAAATCTGCAAAGCATGTTCATACATGCCTGTGATCCCACCACTTTGGAGGCTGAGGCAGGAGGATGGCCTGTTTACGCCATCCTGAACTATAAAGTGACTTCAGACCAAACTGAATGACATAGTGAAAACCTGTCACACAACATTAAACAAAACAAAACACTCATAAATTCACAGACAACTGGAGCTGTGGCAGAGCTCAGCGATTAGAGCACTTGCCTAGCAGTGCAAGGCCCTGAGTTCAGTTCCCCAGCACCACATAAGCTGTGCATGGTGATGCTTGCCTATAATATCTGGATTTGGAAGGCTGAGGCAGTAGGATTGCCTTGCTTCCAAAGATATCCTTGGCCACATAGTAAGATCAGGACCAAGGTGGATTACAGAGTGAGACCCTGTCTAAAAAAAATTCACAGACACGTATATTAAAACATGTTCCATGGCTTTAGAGAGATTCTCAGAATGTGAAGAAGAGGAAATTAATTTCTCAATCTCAGTTTTATAGATGAACTTTTAGTAATTGTATACTTAGCCTTTTTCTATTAATATACTCTCTAAATTATTTAAATACCATATTCCATGGCACATTTTTTTAGTTGACAGCTAATATTTTTCATCAAAAGTTTAAACAGTTGCAAAGGTTGCAATTGCCAGCAAACTATGTATTCATACACTCAAAAAGTAAAATGTTTACATCATTCTTTTAAACACGTCCAGTAGAATGAAATGCCCTAGCAATCTGATACTTGAAATGACCCATTTTAAAAATACGTGAATAGTCTCTTCTGTAGGAGTCAGAAATTTTGCGTCATTCCTTTCACACTCAAGAAAAGTTTGCACTCCATCTTCTACCACAAAACTTTTTCGTAATTTTTATACTTAAGAGAATTATTGATTGTGTTCGAGTCCAGTCTGTGCTACATAGTGAGTTGAGGACCAGTCTGGACTAGAGAGGAAAACTTTGTCTCAAAGAAAAAAAAAATTATTGGTGGCTCTATCATGTTTATTTGCTTAAAAAATAATGTAAGATGAATTATAATTTTACTTTCTATGAACATAACATTAAATTTTTGTCATTACCATTATTTTGGGATGCAATTGATCAAAACAATTTAAATATATGAAAACTTAAAATTCCCACAACAGAGTCAGGTGTGGTGGTGCATGCTTGTAATCCCTGCACTCAAGAGGCTGAGGCAGGAGGATTGCTGTGAGTTCAAGTCCAACCTGGGCTACACAGTGAGTTCAGGATCAGCTTGAACTACACCGAGACCCTGTCTCAAAAAACAAAATCAGGAAAAAAAATAAAATTCCTACAACAGGGACTAGGGGTATAGCTCAGTGTTTAAAGTGCTTGCCTAGCAAGCTTAAGGCCCTCAGTGTGATTCCTGTTATGGTTTGGTTGTGGAACATTCCCCAAAAGCCTCATTACTTACATGTTGTGAAGTACCTATGGAACCATGGTTTATTAAGAGGTGTGGACTGGCTTGAAGGGTTGGATTAATAGGGGCTTGACTTGGAAGGGGAGGATTACTGGGAATGGACCTGGAAGGGTGGACACTAGCTCCACCCTTCCTGCCTTACTGGGTTTCCTATCTGCCATGTTGTGAACAGCTGGGCCTCTGCCATGTGCTACAGCATGTGCTTCTACCATTGCCAGCTGCCCCTAAATGGGTTAATTCCTGCTGAAATTGTAAGCTAAAATAAACCTTTCCTACCATAAGTTGTGGATGTCAGGTATTCTGTCCCAGCAATGAGAAAATAACTCAGGCAATGCCCTAGCACCACGTAAAATGGGTGTGGTGGCACATGCCTGTAATCCCAGCCCAATTTTTATTCTTATTTTGAGACATGGTCTTGCTAAGTTGCCACATCAAAAATAAAAGACTGGGGCTGGAGGAGTGGCTCAGCAGTTAAAGCACTTGCCTAGCACGTGCTAGGCACTTCAAGCACTAAGTACCTGAGTTCAATTCTCCAGCTCCACATAAGTCAAGAGTGGTGGCGCACACCTGTAATCCCAGCACTGGGGAGGCTGAGGCAGGAGGATTGCTGTGAGTTCAAGGCCAGCCTGGGCTCCATAGTGAATTCAGGACCAGCCTGGGCTACAGAGCAAGACCCTGTCTCAAAATAAATAAATAAGTAAATAAAATAGATAAATAAATAAATTAATTAAATAAAAGGCTGGGAATATGGCTCAGTGTGAAAACCTTAGGCTTGACCCTCAGTACCAATAAATAAATAAATAAAAATAAAATGAAGCCAGAAAATAAGTACCCAAAGCTCATCCCATCATAATTCTGTCACTATATTTTATTTTTTGAGACAGGATCTTGCTCTGTAGTCGAGGCTTTTCCTGAGCTCATTATGTAGCCGAGGCTGGCCTTGAGCTGACAGCAGTCCTCCTGCCTCAGCCTCCTAAGTGGTGGGATTACAGATGTGCACTAATATGCCCAGATATTATATGGTGCTAAGGGATTGAATCTAGGGTTTTGCTCTAGGCAAGCACATTAATGGCTGAGCTATGCCCCAGCTGGCCATATACTTCATTCCCTATGTTCTGGCTTATTTAAGCCTATCTGGGTGGTAGAAATATAGCTCATCTCTTCCCAGCTCCATGATTAGTGACATCTCATTGGTTAAAAATAAGCTATCATGGGGGTATTGACATGATAGAAATTGGCAAATGGCATAAATTAGCACTCCTGCCTCCTTGATTCCTGTTATAAAAACTTTACCAGTTTCCTGGTTATAAGTGCTGATCAATTTTAACTTAAGGAGTTGGTGGAAACTGAACTACGTTTGCTAGAGTGATAACTAAAATCACATGGTGATCTGCCATCAAAAATTATTTTTAATGATCTTACTGACAACTACACGAGGCCTCCGTTTTCTGAGGATAGCAGTGATTATAAACCATTTGATTTATGAAAGGATTTCTTATTCCAGCATGTGATCATTTGTTTTCTCAATTTCTTTCCAAATCCTAAAGCATACTATAGCTGAAGCTGGGCTCCATGATTCAGGACTGTAATCCCACCACTTTGGGAGGCTGAGGCAGAATAATTCCAAGTTTAAGCCCATCCTAGATAATTTAACAACTAAGAGAGACCCTGTCTCAAATAATGAAAAGGGGCTGGGGTTGTAGCTCAGTGCAAATGCCTGGGTGTTTAATCCCTAGTAACACACACACACACACACACACACACACACACACACACACACACGTGTGCAAAAAGAAGAGGACTTAGCCTGACACAGTGGCCCAGACTTAAAACCCCAGGAGCCTGGGAGGCTGAAGCAGGAGGACTGCCAACCTGGGCAACTGGGCAATTTAGTGACTCACTGGGATGCTATCTCCAGGAACAGAAACAAGAAAAAAGTCAAGAAGAGAAGTTGGTTTCAACTTTCCTCCCAGCTGAGTATTATTATTACTGTAGTCCTGGATGTTGAAAACAGGACCAGGTAAAGATCGAACCACTGAACTACATCTTGAGCTCTTTTGAGGTAGGCTGGCCTTCAACTTGGACTCCTCCTCTCCCTGCCTGTCCAGCACCTGGAATTGCAGGTGCATCTCCACAGCACCCTTTTGAAATACCCTGGTTCTAAAGCCACGTTACGTCCTTACAACAATATATATGTGTCAGGAAGAGACAAGCCTAGGAACCTGTGGTACTTTGGTTGATCACTGCAGAGGAATAATCCTCTATAATTCCCAAGTAATTCCCACAATACCTGTGCTTGAAGCCTAGACATTTTACTTCCCCTGTCCGTCTGCAATGCACCATTAGAAGGCTGACCAGTAAGAGGAACAAGAGTAGCAGCCTGGGTTGGGGCACGTCTTAGTGGTTAAACCACTTGCCTAGCATGCGTTCCATTCCCTAATACCACATAAAAATTAGCCATTAGCCCGGTATGGTGGCACACTCCTGTATTCCCAGCATTTAGGAGTTGAGGCATGAGTTTGAGGCCTGCCTGAGGTATGTAGTGAGTTCAGAACCGACCTAGACTACAGAAGAGTGAGACCCTGTCTTAACTAACTTACATAAGTACATACATATAACAGAAGCTTGTTGGGCCTGGTAATAGTAATCCATCTCTCTGGGAGGCAGAGGCAGGGGGATTGCAAATTTAAACTCAGCCTGGGTAACTGAGCAACTTAGACCCTGCACCTAAATTGGTCTGGAGGTGGGGGGGGGGGGTAGCTCAGTGGTTAAAATGAATGCCCAGCACCATATAACAATTATCCAGGCTTGGTGGCACATGCCTATGAACCCAGCACTTAATCCCCAGCCCCTTTATTTTTTGAGGCAAGGCTTGCTGTGTATTCCAGGCTGATCCTGAACTCACTATGGAGTCCAGGCTGGCTTTAATCCCAGAGCGTTCCTCCTGCCTCTGCCTCTAAAATGCTGAGATTACAGGTTTATGCTACTACACCAGGCTCATGTTATGCTGAGGAATTCAGTCCCGGAAGCACTCAAATGACTGCTATTTCTCCAGCCCCTTACTGTTTTTATTTTGAGACAGGGTCTCACTAACTTGCTAAGTTGCCTGAGTTGGGCTCAAACTTGAGATTCTCCTGCCTCAGTTTCCCAAAGTGCTGAGATTACAGGCCTGCTCCACCAGGGCTGGCTTGAATTCGGCATTTTTCACGCAGTGGGGGAAAAGTCAAGGTTAATATTTCTTGTCCTATGTTAATTACATGAAACTTAAATTTCAGTGTTCGTTCATGTTTTAATAGGACACAGGCATGCTCCTTTCTTTAAGTCTTAATTGTACTTTTGATCTGCGTCTTGAAAAGTTTGAGTAGTTGCAGCGGAAATCCTCAGGCCTGCAAAACTTGAAATAGTCCTTTACAAAAAAAAAAAAAAAAAAGCTTACAGATTCCTGTCCTAAACGTGTCTGCTTCCACGTCCCACTTTGGCGCTCTTTCGAACCTCCAGATGAGGTCGTTCGGGTTGGAAGCCTGGTCTGAAAGCAAGATCCTCCTGGGCAAGTCCTTGTCTATCCCAGGCGTCAGTTTCCGCCACTCTAAAATGAAGTTTCACCCCGTGACCTCCGGGGGACCTGCCTCGTAGCGGTTCAAGCAAATAAAGCGACGTGGAGGTCCCCGAGGACAGGACCCGGGGTCGACTCGAGCTGGCCGCGGCGCAGGCTGGCCCTGGGGTTCCCCGCCCCGCGGCGGGCGCAGGGCTCGGCAAGTCCAGCTTCGGGGGGAATTCCGGGCGGGGAGCGGGGTGCGGGCTGCGGCGGCGGGGGCGGCCCTGGGCGGGCCGGGGCGGGGCCGCCGCCTATAAGATGGCCCGGGCGGCCGCCGCGGACACTCGCCGCCGCTCGCGCGCTCCCCGTGTCCCGCAGTGCCATGGCGTCCGCCCGTCTGCTCGCTCTGTTGCTCCTGCTCCTCGCGGGCGGCCCGGCCGCCACCGCCGAGTCGGTAGGTGCCCGGGGGTCCCGAGCGCGGTGGTGGCCGCCTTTGTTTCCGGGAGCCTGGGATTGGGGACTGCGCCTCCCCGACCTGGGCGCCGGGGCTGGGTAGCTCGACGGGGACCTGCCGCGGGCGCCGGTGGCCCTGCCGCACCGCCCGGCCTGCAGGCTTCCCGCCTCGCCCGGCCCGGCCCGTCGCGGCGCCCCGATCGGACGTGACTGCGCGGGGTCAGCGCTCCCCGCCCGCCCGTCGCCGCTGGCCGCGACCCGGGGCAGGCTCGGAGCTCCGAGACCTCTGCGCGCCCGGAGCGGGCGGTCCCGGCTCCGCGACGACCTGGGACGAGGGAGGCAGCGTGGGGTCGCGGGCGCGCGGAGCGGAGAACCGAGTCGCGACCTCGGTCTGTCCTGAGTCTTGCCTTCTCGTCACAAAGGGTAGGGGGAGTAGGACGGGAGATGAAGAGGGCTTCTTTTGAGTCCTAGAAAGTCGGGACTCGGATCTTTCAAGGGCAGACGGGGGCGGGGGAATGGGACAGTTTCGGCTTGGGACGGGAGTGGGGCTTTAGCTTCGTGCGGAAGTGTTCATTTCTGCGGGAATGCACTGGGGAAGTCGAAGTCGCCCCCCCACCCCCCGGGTGCGTGGAGGGCTGAGGAAGGGAAGGCCCTATTGAGCCTACCGAAACTTTTCCTTTGGTCTCGCTCTGTAGTCCACGCTGGTCCTGAACTCCCTATGGAGCCCGGGCGGGCCTCGAACTCACTGCAGACCTCTTGAGGCTGAGATTACCAGTGTGTGCCACTACACCTGGCTAATCTTTTTTTGTGGTGCTGGAGAATCAAACGCAGGGCCTTCTGAAGGACAGGCAAGTGCAACCTCCCGAGCTATGCCCCCAGCCAGGAAACTTTTCCTCCTTACTGTCTGCCTGTGTCTAACAGTCTGCACAGCCCAAGGCCGCCAGAGCTCCATCCCAGCAGCAGGAACAGGGGGGCAGTCTCATTGGGAAGGTTGAGGGGCTGAGAATTGCTGCAAGAGGTGATCTGGCCCAGGAGCGTGGGCTGTGTGCTCCTTAGCCCCAGTTTTTAAGAGAGGATGAGTTCCTTGAATTTAATCATTACTGTTAATTCCTCTGAAAACACCAGTTCTCCCTTTTCTCTATATTTATGTAGGGGAAAGTTGATTCTGCTGGAGGTTGAGGAGTATGTGAGTTCCCGGGGAATACTTGCCAGCGTTTCAGGCCTGCAGTTAGCACTTTTGGTGTGTCTGGTTATGTTCTTAGAAGTCTATCAACTAACCTAGTTCCAGCAACAGCCCTGTTTGCTGTTTACTGTTCTTAAACTGGT
Source organism: Ctenodactylus gundi (assembly GCA_004027205.1). Lineage (NCBI taxonomy): Eukaryota > Metazoa > Chordata > Mammalia > Rodentia > Ctenodactylidae > Ctenodactylus > Ctenodactylus gundi. The sequence continues at coordinate 166,587 of PVKB01003199.1, read as the reverse complement.
CCTGAGGCTAGAGAGGTTAAGTAACTTGCCCAAGGTCACACAGCCAGTTAACCAGGGGCTGAGTCAGATTCCAGTTAGGCAGTCAGGCTTCCAATTCCTGCTTTTATCTTAACTTCTAGGCTGAGTTCCTGGTGGTGTGGATAACTTAAGACTGGTCTAAAATCTGTTGTATAAGGCTGGAAAGCCTCAAGGACTTGTAATCCCAGTATTTGGGGGGTTGAGGGAGGATTGCCATGAGTTCAAGATGAGCCTGGACTACATAGTGATTTCAGGGTAAGTCTGGACTACAGAACGACACTCTACCTGAAAAAAAAAGCCTCAAGGAATTCCTAAGTGGAGGGAAACAAAAGTCCACAGAGTTATGATGACGTCAAAGCCAAGGCACCTGTATGCCAAGCTTGGTGGCTCAGCCAGAACTGCAGCCTGTCTCCCTGGTGTGAGTTAGGGAACCATCTGAAGAAACGCTGGCTGGGCGTTGAGGGGAAATAAGTGGAAAGGACCCAGGAGGCAGCTGAGGTCACCACTTGGACTGCAGGTGCCATAGCAGAGGAGCAGACCTCTGCTTGAAGGCAGACAGAAGGATGTGGCTTCAGGGACTGTGTCAAGTCCTTTGAATCATCAGCTGGGGCAGAAGTGATCCTTGAATAACGGCTTCCTGAACGAAGTATCAGCCTCTCAGGCTGACTTCAGCTGTCTTTCCTGTCTACTGTCACAATCTCTGTGCGCTAATTGGGGAACAGGGTCTTCCCCTTTTCACCTTCCCTCCCAGGTTGTGGCTGGAAAAATCAGACCAAGTTACGGTTGGTTTAGGCCAGACAGATCCATCTGCCCTTTGCTTCTTGCAGGTGGAGAAAAAACGAGGCCCTGGGAGAGAAAGGGATTGCTAGCAGCAGTTATCTTTCCTTTCTTCTTTCTGCCTCTCTCTCTCTTTCTCCCTCTTTTTTCCTATTTATTTCTTTAGAGACAAGTCTTGCTCTGTAGTCTATGATGTTCTTGAACTCACTATTGTAGCCCAGGCTAGCTTCAAACTCAGGCAATCCTCCTGCCTCAGCCTCTGGAGTGCTGGGATTACAGTTGTGCACCACCACACCCAGTTTTTGTGGTGATGGGGAATCAACTCAGCCTTATGCTTGCTAGGCAAGTGCTTTAACCGCAGTGCTATTCCTCTAGCCCTCTTATTTATTTTTCTCAAGACAGAGTCTCACAGTGTAGTTCAGGCTGGCTTTGAACCCTCAATCCTCCCATGTCTGGTCTGAGTACTTTCCCTAAGTCAGATCCAGTGCATTTTGTCCTCACAAAAAAACCTTAGCACATGGGGACTGTATTGTGCTCCCTTTCCAGGTGAGAACACTGAGATAAAATGGTATCAACTTGGGTTAGCAGAGAGCACCTGGGCACCAGAATTTCTGACTAGTTGTCCACTCCAACAGTACCATTAGGACCTCTCTACAAATTGCCATTTTAATCCAAGGGCCAGCCTTCCTCGTGGGTCACTGTCCCTTCTCCTTGTGTCTCAGGTTTGGGGCTAGGCACCCAGCTGCCCTCTCCTCTGTTTGGCGGAGCTGCCATCTTAAACCAGTTCTTCCTGTCCAGCTGGGAGCATTCATTCCCGTCTGCCTTCCTGCCACTCCCACCTGGCCAATTAAAGGCAGCCTTGTTTTGGGAGGTGGTGTGCGTGTGAGCAAAAGTGTTGCTGCCCAGGGGCACAGTCCCTAACTTGGCTCCAGGCCCAGGCAGTTTGGGGGGAAGTATCCCCCACCCACCAGGTGTACATCAAATTAAAGACATTTCTGGTCTGCCAGAGAAGTCTTTCCTTGATTGCACAAGAAGTGGGGTAGAAGCCCAGTGGGTTCTAGGGCACTTGAGTGGCCAGTTAGAACTAGTGGGACTTTTTGGGAGCCCAGGGAGTTATCCAGCACTCAGGAAAATACTTGTACCATTCTTTGGAGAGCCCATGAGGTTGGGGGGAAGCCTGTTGCCCTTTGAGCGTGGACATCCTGCATCTGTAAAGTGAGAAGTTTCAGCCTATTGGCTTCTAGAGCCTATCCTAGTGCTGATGTTTGATTAATAATTAAGTAGCAGCTATTCAAAAGGTACTGTGGAAACCCTGAAGACATCTAAGGCATTCTCTCCAGGGAATGCACAGACTCCAGCAAGTTCTGGAGGAGGGGAGCTATTAGCCCCCACCTAGGGTGAGGATTCTGTTCTACTTATTTTAGTGAAATACCTGTCCCACACTTTATTCTTAGGAAATGTTTTTTAAATATTTTTATTTTAACTTAAATTTTTATTTGAAACAGGATCTTCTTTTGTATCCCTGGCTAATCCTGGACTTACTATGCAGCCCAGGCTGGCCTCAAACTCACAGCAGTCCTCCTGCCTCAGCCCCAGGGTGCTGAGATGGCGGGAGTGTACCATCACACCCTGGTAATTTTTATGTGGTGTGGAGGAATCAAATCCAGGGTCTTGCACACACTAGGCCAGTGCTCTCATTACTGAGCTATCCCCAAGCCCCTTAGGAAATGTTTGTGCGAATGAATAAATTCATGCATGTACCTTCATTCTGAAAGGTGCATTGAGGTTATTACTAGTATGAATGTCTCCCAGTGATCCTGTGAGGTAGGTATTTTTATCTCTTTTTTACAGGAAATGGACACCCAGAGGAATGCCATGGCTTGCCAAGGTCAGAAGCAGGTCTCAATGATAGCATAAGGTGTCTGGTTTGATTGTCCTCAGGGAACATTACAGATGCTATTTGTTAGGCTTGATGGTAGGTTCTTTGGGTCCTCCTTCTGTACTGCTGGGCGACCTTGGACAAACAGGCCCTGTGTCTGGGCCTCCGTGTCTCCAGCTCTAAAATTAGGAGGTTGAACCCTTGCCTTCTAAGAGTCCTTCATGCCCTGAGAGCCCATTGATGAGGGGGAGGGGAGTTTTCTTGGCCTCGTTGGTAAAACGTGTAAATAAGTTCCCACCTCAGAGAGAAGCGGAGATAGACATTCAGCTCCTGTCGTCCCCAATGCCTAGAAATGGGGGGGGGGGGGGGGCCTTTTCCAAGGACGTGTAATGCTGAGACAGCTCCCAGTCCCAGCTCTGCAGAAAGGAAGTGGCTCCTAGCTGTTCTTCAGCCTCCTGGATTGGACCGTGGGTGTGACTTCCAAATAAATACGTAAAATAGGGGTGTGGGGGTGTGGACAGGGATCTGTAAGGCTAATAGGATAGCTCTGTGGTGGGTGTGAGACTTTCTTTTTAACCGTGTTTTTTTGGAAATCAGCATCTTAGTGCCCTGGTTTGAGGAAATACTTGCGCTGGGCTCCTAGGCAAGGCAGGCTCTAGGTCCTGTGTGACATTAGAGAGTTCAGCCATTCCTCCAAATCAGTCTTTAGTTTGATTTCCCAGCACCACATAAAGCTGGGCATGGTGACCAGCCTGGGCTACAGAGTGAGACCCTGTCTCAAAAAAAAAAAAATATATATATATCAGTCTTTGGACCTCTGCAGAGCAGATGGTACCCTTTTTTTTTTTTTTTTCTGGTGTGAGTTCATAGAGCTGATACAGTTCAGATTTGATTCGATCTAAGATTCTGTTGAGGGGGCACTGTCTGGAGAGTTGAAATACTGACTTGGTGTCAAGCAGAGCTAACTCCAGAGGTAGGTCCACTCCATCCTAGTGAGCTAACTTTGGACATATCATTCTACCTCCTGAGCCCACCTTCCTTGTCTGTTGAGAAATACTGATGCCACACTGGGGATGTTGCTCCCCACTCTAGGCTTTCCTGGCATGTATGAGGCCCTAGGTTTGAATCCCAGCACTGTGGGTGGTAGAGATTGTAGTGCCTTTGTAGAGAGGTTTAAAGAGGACAAAGGCCACAGATAAAGGCACCCAGTATGTATAATGCAGGCATTCCTTTGGACCGTTCCTTTCCTTGCCCAGGGCCCCTAGAAAGCTTTCTTTTCTCCTCCACAGCTGCTAGGTGGAAAGGGAGGAGTCCAGGGTGGGGCTGAGGGAGCCTAAATCTCCTATTTGTTTATCTTAGAAGTAGGCTGTTTGCTAATTATCTGATGGGTTTATATTTAAACAAGAACCAGTTCCTGGCAGCCCCACCTCTCCTGGTGTGTGTGTGTGTGTGTGGGGGGGGGGGTCTGCAGATCCCCACACTGAACCAGCAGCTCGCAGCCTGCAGGGAAGAGGGGACAGGGGCTTGCCAAGGGAGCCAGGTCTCCCAGGACCCTGACTTCTCAGGCCTCCAGTCACCCTCCTGTGTCGGAGGAGCAGTATTGCTGGTCCTGTAGGGGCTGAGTGAAGTCTGGGCATTGGGTTGGGAAGATCATGAACAGAAAAGGTAGTGTTCTGATAAAAAGCAGTTTTCCTACTTTTTTTTTTTATTGCATGGTGCCCCAGAGAGGGAGAGAGCACATGTGTCAACAGTAGGGGTCTGAGTTAACCCTAGAAGAACAATAAGCTTGCCTTTTGGCTGGTTTGTCATTAACTCACTGGTGACCTTTGGGCATATTCTTGGCCCTTGAGGCCTCTCTGACTTTGTCTGTTAGAGGTTGGGTAACTGAAAATGTGGATACATTTTACAGCCAGAAAACCTGAGTCTCTGTCCCAGCCCAGCCACTTACCCAGGACACACAGTTAGTTAATAAGTCACTTTGTTGTTGATTTGAGAGCAACTAGTGTCCTCTATAAAACACCTGTGTCACTCGAGGGTCATAATCGGTGTTTGGCAAACTTGTAAAGTGCTGGCTGAAGTTGAGTTTATTATTAGCGGCTAGACAAGAGTTCCTAAGTTGGCCTGAGGTTGGCTTTGGGAGGGGGTGTCTGTGGTTTTTACAGTTCGTGGAGTTTAGACCTTGTCATTTTCAGGAGGCTCCAGGACTCCCCAAAAGATCACTTCCATTCTAACAATTCTTCCAGGCCTCGACTTTCTGTGATTGACATTTTGTTTCTATACTTTCTGCTCCTCTCTGGTGGCCTTTGTGCCTCCCCACCCCCACCTTGGGCCAGACTCTCCCATCCAGCACCCCCCACCCTAGCTGAGCACCTGCCCCTCCCTAGTACTTCACACCCAGGGAGTAGGCTGCCCCAGTTTTCTCTGGCAGAGGAGAAGCTGCTAGTCAGGTGACACCTGGGGTAATGGAAAGGGGAGGCCAGGAGAGGCCGGTATGTGGAAACTGTGACTGGGTAAAGCCAGGCCGCAGCGGCCCAGACTGCTGGGACTGGCTGTGCCACTCGAACTTCTGTGCAGCAAGTGGCTGGGCTGGGTACTGAGAGTGGGGACACTCCTTGCCTGGGGGAAACCTGGCCAGGAGTCGGGTTGTGGGACACACTGACCTGGTCTGGAGCAGCAGCCTCCCCAGGGATTTGGGAATGGCAGGAAGCCAGCACCCGTGTGGATCTAATCTGAGACAAGGCAGCCCAGTAGGCTCTCGACTGCTCTCAGAACACAAGAGGCTTGTTTGTGGCCTGAGAGTCCCGAGGCCAGCCTCGGATCCAGCAGGGATTTCGGATCTGCTGCCTAGATTACAAGCCCCAGCTTCAATGCACCTCTGTCTCTGAGTCCCTGAGGGAGCCAGCCCCTCCCAGCTGTCTCCACTGGTAATCGGAGCAATGCCCAGTTTGGTTCCAGGCCTCAGGACAGAAGAAGTCTTGTCTCTTGAGCCTTGGATTTTATAGGTGGGGAAACTGAGGCCGAGAGAAAGAGTCACCCAAGACAGTTTGGGAGTTAGTGACAAAGGTTCCAGATTGGCTTCTGGTAGGTATTTGTCCAGAGGCCTCATTCTGAGTTGGCACCCCAGAACCCTGGAATCCTTGCTGTGGGAATGCTCTGCCCTATGCTTGGTGCTGGCTGCCAGCCGTGCCAGGGCTGGCTCTCTTCTTAGTGATTGTGTTCAGAGTAACCTGACCTTGAAGTGGGCAGAGCTGACATTTGAACCTTTACTCCACCCCCACCCCAGACCTGCTTAACCCTTCAGATACTAGAGCACCAATCAGTCTGGTTGGTGTGAAATTTCTTTTTGCCTTCTAGATATTTAATGTCCCAAGGCAAGTCAGGAAATACTCAGAGGATCCAAGCCACCAGTAGAATTTCGGATGTTTCTGGTCAGTGCCATGTGCTCCTTCTGGAAAAATAAGTTTCCTCTCTCTCCATCTCTTTAGAACAGGAACTCAGCTGTGTGACTTTAGGTTGGTCTTTACCCATTTCTGGGTCTGATTCTCTCGTCTGAAGGGACCTGGTTAGCTTTTGAAAATCTCTGGTGCCAAGCCAGGAGGCGCAGGCCTGTAATCTCAGCACTCTGGGAGACAGAGGAGGTTTGAACCCAGCCTGGGCAATTGGTGACTTTGTGAGTCCCTGTCTCAAAATCAGAAATAAAAAATTGGGCTGGGATGTAGCATAGTGTAAAGGTCCCAGGCTTAATCCCCAGTACCAAAAAAAAAAAAAAAAAAAAGTCTCTGATATTTTCAAAAGTAAATTAAAATAAAATAATAACCCATTATAGTTTATATCCCTTTGTAGTTTGCAGAGTACCTCCTCCCTCACTGACTAGCTTCTCTGCAGTACTAGAACTACTTTTCAAGTTTTCTCAGTTCTCAGACCCTTCCAGAACTAATCCCTTTGGTCAGAGGAAGGGCAGGTGGGGGGTTAACAACAGCACCTGCTGTGTGCCAGGCCACCTGCTTGATCCCTTGTACACACAATGCTTTCTCCTTCATTTGCACCACTTGTGAGGTGCTACCAGACCAGCTAACAAGAGAACACACAGATAATTTAAGAGCCAGAATTAACTCTCAGGGTTGCTTAGTAGGAAGTAGCAAGGACCGTGGTTTGCTTGTAGCTGCAGCCCATTCCATCAGACCCTTAAAATGGGGCCGGGAACGGAGGTGTGCCGTGCGCCCTACCCAGGGTCTTCTGCCACTAGAAGCCATCTGATGGGTCCAGCAGTCGGAGCCCAAGGGGACTCATCCTTAACCCCCAGATGTGGCTTGTTCCGTTATTACCCTTTTGTTGTTGCTTTCTAAAAGAAGGATGAAGTATGGCCCCAACCCTGCCTTTGCTGAGGAGGAGAAGGCAGTTGGGGGAAGGCTCTCAATTAGTTCACAGGTAACCAAGCCTTGACCCTGAACTCCTCCCTGGTACTCCAGCCAAGTTTCTGTTCCTTTGTGTGAACAATATCACTTTCACATTTGTTTACTTCTAGGCAAGGGAAGGGGTGGCCCAGAGCCCTGGTCCAGGTAGAGTGTTGCAGGCTGTTGGGTTAGGTGGAGAGGTAAAAAGAGTGGGTAGTAGTGAGGAGCCTGGTTGAGATCAGGCATGGTCTTGAAAAAGTCTCAGGTTTGAATCCCAGCTCTGTTGCTTTCTAGCTGTGTGGTTTTTGGATGCATGACTCAACTGTGTTTTATCTACGAAATGGGTATAGCATCTTATACTGCTATTGGGACAATGAAATGAACTCATATAGAGATGACCCAGTAGGATTCCTGGGATGTGGCAGATACTCCTATTTGTCACGCCAGCTCTCCACGCTTTTCCTGGAGTGACAGAAGCAATAAGACTTTGGGATAGAGTTGGTGACCTTTTCCCAGCTTCATGCTGTCATCTGAGGACTAGCATAACTGGGGTGACAGCTGATGTCTTGTGGATTTGGGATTTGTTGAGACCTCTTAAGGGGCAGCCAAGACTCTCAAAGAGGGAAGGTACTCCAGCCTAGGAGCTAAGGGACCTAACTTTAAATCTGGCTCCTCTGCCAGCTGCTTGGGTAACCTAATCTCAAAGTCTCCTGCTTTCTAATCTGAAAGTTTATAAAATCAAATGGCAGGCCTCAGAGACCTTCCGTGAGCAGGTGTTGGTTCCTATAAAGTGAAAGCACATCTGTGTCATCTCCTTTCCTCTGGTTGGCCTGGGAAAGAATCCAGTACTTCCATACCCCACACACTGGGCACTGATTCAGGATCCCACCAGCCAAAGGCCAGTAAGGTCTTTGGGGTCCCAGCCCGCTATCTTATTCAGTGAGTGATTTCTGATGTGCATATGAAGTGGGTAAAGGTGCAGGATGACCCGGGCCCAGAAGGTTCCTGTGCCTGTACCCTCATGCAAACACACGTGCCTGGGCAGGGAGGTGAGCTGAGGAGAGCAGACCACATCCTCAGCTAGGAGCAGGGTGGGTCCCTCTCTGGTCGGGGCAAGGCCTGACTGCTGCGTGGCCTGGCTTTTCAAAACCACCCTAGACTGAAAGGGCCTTGTCCGAAGGAAGGTGAGGGAATGGGAGGGCTGGTTGTGTCTTCCCCAAAGTGCAGTTGTCCACAGTCCCATGGGATTTGATCCTGTCTGGTCAGCCTTGTCCTAACTTACCCATGGCCCATTCTCACTTGGGAGTTTCCATCTTTGTCAGGGGTCATAGGCAGAGAAGGGGCCAGAAAGGGGCAGAATGGGCAGCTTTAGAGCTCAAGGAGGATTTAATCTGGGGTGTTCCACATCCATACCACCTCTCAGGCCTCTTATCTTGCTGTAGGAGGGAAGCCTCCAAACCTCATCCCATGTGGCCTTTGGAGACTCCTCCCCTCTCTGCTGTGCCACTGAGCCCTGACGTGACCTTTAAGTAACTACCCATCTCCTGAGACTCAGTATAAAACCAAAGGGCTAGGGATGGTCAGGTGTCTACACAAAGGGCTAAACGGGGAATAAATCTTAGTTTTAGCCTTAGTTTTGCCTGTGTCTTGGTGCCAGGTCTTCACACCCCTCTTCCTGTCTAGGTTTTCATTTCTCTAATGTAAAACGGAGGTAACTGCTAACAGTCAATCAGTGTGCTAATCTCCTGGGTTGTTTTGAAACACTCCATAGCACTTTCACATGCGAAAAGGCTGGATGCATAAACAACATTCCGAGGCTCCTGGGAATGAGGGATGGGGGCTGGGACCGGGTCCTGTGCTGGAACCTCAGACTCTGCCCTCAGGACTTCGAACTCTTGATACCCACAGTCAGTTTCAGGTCAGGTCAACAAGTGGCCAAAGTACCCTTTTTTTCTGTCTCTTGGCTGGATATGATGCGTCCACCTAGCAGGGCTGAGCCGTGCACACATGTGCACTCATGCATATTCACGTTATGGGACAGTAGAAGTGACCCACTCCTGGGTTCTGGTTCAGTGTGGCCACTTTCTGCCTGCGTGGTCTTAGATTAGCAACTGCCCTTCTGAGCTCCTGTTTCTGCCTCTGAAACAAGGGTCTGGTCTTAAGACAACCTATGTTATGCCAAGTGCTTAGTTAAGGTCCCACGTGGAGTAAGCCACAGAGACCCTGCTGTTTCAGATTCTGAGCCTCAGGGGAATTAGCAGCCTGAGATAGGGGTTGGAGCACAGGGACCGCAACCTAGGTAGAGACCCTGCTGTTTCAGATTCTGAGCCCCAGGGGAATTAGCGGCCTGAGATAGGGGTTGGAGCACAAGGACTCCACCCTAGGTATAGGCACTTGCGCAACCACAGAGGAACCCGCCCCCTGATCTGCCAAACCAAAGCCACAGGCACAGGCTGTGTGTGGGGGCTGGAATTCCAGCGCCAGCAGCTCAACAGCTCCTGATTCCGGAGTCATGAAGTCATCTCTAACAAGGGCTTAACCCCATCTGGCTCTTCACTCCCTGTGTGCCAAGCATTCAGCAGAGATTCCCCTGCCCCGGGAGTCAGAGATAATCTACCCACTCTCTGCCTGACCCTGCTTCCTTCCGGGCATTCGGCATCCGCCCCAGGGGGTGGAAGAGGGCACAGGCTGGTTCTACCCGCCTCTCCCCGGAAGCTAGTGGGGAGAGTTCAGGAGAAGACTGATGTCACAATGGCTTTCCTGGACCTCTTGTCTCAAGGCCGGATGTTTCTTCTCAGAATCCCTGATATGTCAGTGCAGTTTCACGTGGGTGAAGGACAGCCCCAGGCACTCAGAGTCCTGGCTCTTTCTCCTCTGAGTTGTGTAGCTCTCTTTGGCCTTAGGTCATTCTCTAATGAGAATGCCTAAGTCAAAAATTCCTTGAAGGGGGAGGACAGGACCTCTCTGGGACACTAGCTTGTATTTTGTAATTCTGAGCAGATCTCCACCTCTCCCAATTATGGGATTCTAGAGATTGGGACGGTCTTGTGTGCACAAAGTAATGAACTTTGCTTAGGGCTATTCTGAGGACAGTCACAGGCTTGAGGCCAGCAGGGGCTCAGAAGGTTCCTAGAAGGGGTCTAGAAGCCGGCTCTAGGCATCCCAGCACTTTCTACACTCGGGAGGGAAGTTTGCCTAGCAATTGGGAAGGCCCAGGGTTTGATTCCCCAGCACCACATAAACTGGATATAATGGTGCGTGCTTGTAATCCCAGTACTTGGGAGGCAGAGAGTGGAGAGTTGCACAACAAGCCTGGACTACAGAGTGAGACCTTGTCAGCTGACCTCAGTATGTGGCTGTAGTAACTGGTGTCTTGCGGTGCCCTGGAAAAGTTCTTGGGCTCCTTGGACCTTGGATACATTCCTTTTGAAGCCGCTTGGTGGGGGTGAATCTCAGACTCTGCCATCACCAACTAGTTCTCTGTGGAGTGACAGTTAAGGGGGCCAGATTAGACAGTCCATGAGGGCAGGGACTGTGCCTCTCTGTGCCCTGTTCCTCTGTTTGTTGCTGGCAGCAGGACAGATCCGTGGAAGACGAGACTGAGCGCAGAAGCGTGCTCTTGAGTCATCGGGTCTGAGAGCCCTGATGTCTTGGGGTGGGAGTGAGGCTGACCCAGCCCAGTCTGACTCAGCTGGGAAAGGTGTCCCACACTGGGCAAGACCAGAGCCAGTAGTCCACTCCCTGCCATGTGTGAGTCAGCTGCCACTGTATCAGTGTCCCAGGGCTACCTGGGTGCATGGGAACCTTCAGCTCTGAATTCAGGCCACCTGTGTGTAGTTTTTCCCTCTGCCTGTCTGCCCTGTCACTATAAGCAAATGATTTAAAGCTAGGCATGGTGGCACATACCTGTAATCCCAGCATGTGGGAGGCTGAATCAGGAGGACTGCTGTGAGTTCGAGGCCAGATCAGGCTCCATACTAAGTTCAGGACCAGCCTGTACTGAAGAGTAATAATCTTTCTTTAAAAAAAAAAAAAGAAAGAAAGAAAGAAGGAAAATGAAAATGATGCAATCTTCGTGGTTGTAAAATGTACTAGCTTATTTTCAGAGGTATTTTATAAAGGGCCTGGATGCAGCAAGTGCTCAGGGTACCTGGTCATTTTAATTAATATCATTATTAACACTTTTATTATTTTCTCGGCTCAGAATGGGAAAAATGACTTGCCTAAGGTCTCACAGCAAGTCAGGGACAGATCACCAGATACTGGTCTAGTCCCCTGCTAGTCCCTGGAAGCTCCTGGTATGGTTTGGGGCTCTGCTGTTCTAGAGGGTTGTTGGCTGATGTTTTTCCTTTCTTGATCTCAGATCCGAGAGACAGAGGTAATTGACCCGCAGGACCTCCTGGAAGGCCGATACTTCTCCGGAGCGCTACCTGATGACGAGGATGTTGGGTTGCCTGGGCAGGAAGCTGATGACTTTGAGCTGTCAGGCTCTGGAGATCTGGGTATGGAGGATGTGCTAGGCAGCCAGGGTTGTGGGCTGGAGGGGATGGTGGCCCCATCAACAAGGAGGGAGACTGTGGCTGGGACTTGTATTTTTGTGGGGATTTTTCTGCAGTACTCTTCTGGATGATCTGGAGCCAATTATATGTTGTTTTGAATTTAATGTAGCTCTGAGTTTTCAGGCACCAGCCTGAACCTGTCCTCATAGGCTTTTCCCTTAGATGGGCAGGATGGAGATGGGGTGGGGATGGGGTGGAGGTGGGAAAGGAGAACCCATGGAATGTTTTTCTTTCTATGGAGTGGGAGAGCACTAGCTCAGACATGGGAGTGGGGTGGGAGGGGGACATGTGGGCAGAGAGGTGGGTGGGATGCCCTGCTTCATTCGGAAGTTGGGGACAGGTGAAGGGAGTGAGGCCAGGCCAGAGGCCAGTGTTTTTCATGGTTTTTGGTTGTGTATGTAAATGTATGTGTATATGTGTTTCAAAATAACTTTTGGGGCTAGAGGAATAGCACAGTGGTTTAAGCACTTGCTTAGAAATTGGGAAGGCCCAGGGTTTGATTCCCTAGCACCACATAAACGATGTAATAGTGCATGCTTATAATCCCAGTACTTGTGAGGCTGAGACAGGAGAATTGCTATGAGCTTAAGGCCAGTCTGGGTTACAGAGTGAGTTCAGAGCAACCTTGGACTACACAGTGAGACCTTGTCTCATAAATAAATAAATAAATAAATTAAAAATTTTATTGTGTATATTTGAACATAAACATGATGTTATAGAATATATGTAGACAGTAAAATGTTATATTAAATCAAATTAATTATCCATCAACTCAGCAATTTTTATTCATTTTTATGTTTTGGTAGTAGAGGTTGAATTCAGAGCCTGAAGCTACATTCCCAGTGCTTTTTTGTTTTTGTTTTGTTTTGTTTTGAGAAAGGGTCTCACTATGTAGTCCATCTGGCCTGACTGACCTCAGATTGACCTCAAACTTGAAATCCTCCTGCCTCAGTCTCCCAAGTAGCTGGGATTGTAGGCATTTGCCACTGCTCTTGGCTTCAGTTAATGTTTTAACATTGCAATAGATAGTATTTAATATTATAGAGTCTTCCTTCTTAAACTTTAATTTCCTGGTGATTGTGTTTGAATAGATTCTGATTTGGGTCCCCCTGAAATTCTGCACAGCAGTCCATTTCTAGTTTCATGTGTATATTAGTCTACAGACCCTGGGTTCAATCCCTAGCACCAAAATAAATAAATAAAATTACTGAGATGATGGATGTATTAATTTTCTTCATTCTAATAACTTTTTACTGTACCCACATATTCCATAGTATCATGTTGTATACTTTAAATATACAGAGTAAAATTCATTTTTAAAAATACAGTTACTGAGTGCTTGGTGTGCGCTGAGAGCCTTGACTTGGTTCAGTCCCACACTACCGCTGTGTGGTTGTTCCCATTGTTCGGACCATTTGCCTAGCTGCTGGTGCACACGTGGCCGTGAAAGAGTTAGGAAGATCACATTTTTCAGACTAGGTGACTGAGGTTGAAGTGGGAACGTTCATTTGCCAGGCATGGCACCTTGAAGGGGCTTATTGTAAGGGAGGACTCACCCACTATGGGCTGGTTATGGGGGAATGATGGCCCAAACACTCAATAGTCACTCCGGCCTTACAGATGACTCAGAAGACTCCAAGACCTCGGAAGTGATCCCACCACTGGTAAGTGCTGCATGCCTTTTCTCCCCCTTGACCCCCACCTTGTGCCTTGGTAACACACACCTACTTAGAGGGACAGAAAATACAGCCCTCAGATGCAGAATAAGTGAGGGATGTGACTCAGTTCCACAAGAGGACTGAACGTGAGACAGGCACAAAGCTGATGAGGACAGTCACTGTCAACACCAGCTCCCTTTCTGTGCGTTTGCCCAGCACTGATACCAAATTTTATATAGTTCTGCGTTACTGCGTTTATCTACCTACAGTAGTCTTATTTTTCTGCCTAGTTAAATGTTCTTGTCATTTTTACAGGCTGTTTGATAGTTCACTTGATTCTCTTTATTGACGGAAAAGTTGTTTATAATTTTTTAATATCCTAAAACTGTTACACTGTAGCAAATGTCTTTGATATACACTTAGCGCCACAGGACAGAGCCCCATGGGCAGATTTGCTGCTGTGAAGGGGAAGTAGTTCCTGAAGCTTTGCCAGATTGCCTCCGGAGGGAACAGTTATTCTAGATGACTCACCTGCTACCAGGTGACATTGGTCAGACTCATTTCCCATTTGGGACAGGTGTCTACAAGAGTTGAGAGAGGATAAGGATTTTGGTAGCGTAATTTTTTTTTTTTTTTTTTTTTTTTGAGACAGGGTCTCTCTTGCTTTGTAGCCCCGGCTGGTCCTGAACTCACTATGTAGCCCAGGCTGGCCTTGGACTTGGCAATCCTACTGCCTCAGCCTCCCCTATGCTGCGATTACAGGCATGTGCCACCATATCTGGTTTTCTGTGGTGCTGGGGAATCGATCCCAGGACCATGCGTTGCTAGGCAAGCACTTTAACCACTGTGCCATTCCTCTATCCCTGGTAGCATAACTTTGACAGGTTCTGTTGATTCCTGTTCTAGGACCATGTGGGTCAGCTCTGGTTCCCCATCTGCTTAAATGCCCAGTTCCCTGCCCTGGATTCCTCCCCATCAGAGTCCGCTCCAGACTTAATTCTGCGTTTCTCTCTCCTCTTACCCCTTCAGGTGCCTCTAGATAACCACATCCCTGAGAGGGCAGGGCCTGGGAGCTGGGTCCCCACTGACCCCAAGGAGTTGGAGGAGAACGAAGTCATCCCCAAGAAGATCCCCCCTTTTGAGGGGAACAACGATGTATCCAACAAAGTGTCCATGTCCAGCACTGCCCAGGGTGGCAATATCTTTGAGAGAACTGAGGTCTTGGCAGGTAAGGACTCGACTTCTTGTGGACATGTCTTCAAGGAGGGAACAGGCCTGGTGAGGCAGTGTGGGCAGCATAGCCAGACTGTCTCAAAATTGAAAATAAAAGAAGGCTGGGGGTGGAGCTCAGTGTGATGGCCTTGGCTCAAAGGAAGGGAAGAGAAAAAGCCTGGGCAGGGAACCGCCAGGGCCCTGGGGCATTCAGAACTGTGTTTCCTTAAGGCAGGGGCAGGAACCTTTTTCTGCCAAGGGCCATTTGGATGTTAGTGACATCATTTGTGGGCCATACAAAATTACTAGTTTAAAAATTAGCCTGCTATATTATATTAGGTAAAGCATTTAATAATTTTTTCCTTTTTTTAAAAAAAAAGTTTGTTTGTGCTACAAATTCATTTACATAACTCACTCCTAATTGTCCTGGCCAGCTGGACCAAATGATTTGGCTTTTGCTGGCCGTAAGGCCTGCAGGCAGTCTGTTCCCCTGCCTTAAGGGGTAATTGATTGCTGGCAGCCTACTGGAGGGGGAGGAAGAGCTGCCTATCAAAAGGCTTATAAAAACAGGCATTGAGTTATTCCATTGCCATAAGCCTCTCTATTTTCCAAGCACTTTCGTAGCCTGAGTTTGGTACCTGGTAGTTAATTATTAAACAAAAGCCTACAGGCTTCCCTTCCTCCTGTTCTGTCATTTGGCTGCCTTAGGACATTGCTGAAAAACTTTTTTGGAACAGGCTGTGACTCAGTCTTCTCGTCTGTAAAATGGGTACAGTAGTACAGTGTCTCCTTAAGTTGGTATAGTGAGTCCATGAGAAATAAAATACGAAATTACTTCGCAAACTGTAAAGGGCTGTTTTGGTTCTTACTATTTACCTGTCATTGAATCTTCATTGTCTCTTCTAAGTAGGCACAGCTCAGAGTATTTTCATGTGACAGAATAGGCCCGTGAGGACTAGAAAGGGTTAAGTATCTGGATCTTAGCTAGACTTGGAGAGGCAGACAGGTAATTCCAGCACTCTGGGAGGCTGAATCAGGAGGACCACAAGTTGAAGACTAGCCAGTTTATTGACTTAGCAAGACCCTGCCTCAAAATAAAAATTAAAAATGAGCTGGGGTTTTAACTCAATACAGACCCCAAGCTCAATACCAACTACAAAAAATAAACAAAAACAAAGACAAGGGCTGAATGAATAGCACCGAGGTTAGAGTGCTCTCCTAGCAAGAAGAAGGCCCTGAGTTTATTTCTCCAGCCCCATGTAAGATGGACATGGTAACACAGGCCTGTATCCTACTACTTGGGACCCTGAGGCAGGAGGATTGCCTGAGTGTGAGGCCAGCCTGGGCTCCTTAGTGAGTTTAGGAATAGTCTGGACTACAGAGACCCTGTCTCAGAAATGAAAAGAAAAGAACCCTGGGCATTCAGGTGCAAGAGTGGATAAGCTCTGTCCCAGAGCAAGGAGTGAGGAATGGCTGTGTTAGGCCGGGCTGGGGCCATCAGCTGAGGTAGATCCCTACCCTAGTCACACCAGTCCAGGGAGAGATATGGTCTTCAGAGCTGGTTGTGTAGAAGAAAGAGGACTCCCTGCCTATGGGCTATGGCTGAGGGCCAAGGGTGAGTGAGTGGGCACCACAGGCCCACTCACCCAGGGTGATTCCTGTCTTCTGGGAACCAGCTGCGCCACCAGCTCTGAGGGGGCTTGTGGTAGAGGCAAGGAGCCTTGTTTCCATTCAGGGCAGACCAGATGGTAACTACATCTTGCATGTGAGTTGCCCTTAGAGTATAGCACCAGGTGACTGGGCCCAGCCCAACCCTGACCTATGTTCTTTTTAATTTTCCTTCACCACTTTGTTCATGGTAGTATAGGAGGATGGGCCAGCTGAGAGGTTTACACTCTGACGAAGTATTTTAGAGGTTAAACACCCCAATATTTCTTCAATTGCAGAGTTTCACTCTGTTGGCATATTTAGATCAGCCATTTGCACATTTTACCTTTACACATTTTGAACTGCTGACCAGGTTTTGCTTTAGCAGCCACAGGCTCTATGACTTCTGAAGAAAAATTAAGAATCATTGATCTAGTATAGTCTCTGCTGCTGTTTCTTATCCATGGGAGACTGAGTCCCAGACTTTGGGTTATCCCGTGAAAATAAATACCTGAAGAAGCTAGGTCATCTCCATACTTTTTTTTTTTTTGCCATGCTAGGGATTGAATCCCTAGGACTTTTACCATGCTAGGGACTTTGCACTGAGTTACATCCTCACTCAACCCTTTTTAAAATTTTATGAGGCAAAGTGTCACTAAGTTGCCCAGGGTGGAGCTCACACTTGGGGGCCTCCTGCCTCATCCTTCCAGAGTGCTGGGAGTGCAGGTGTGTACCGCCACACCTAGCTTCTTTGCACTTTCATTTGAGAATTGTAAAACTTTATAAGAGGGTACAGTTTCAGCCAGCTGTGGTTGCTCACACTTTCAGTCCTAGCACTCCAGGAAACAGAGACAGGAGGACAGAAAGTTTGAGCCCAATCTAGGCAACTTAGTGACCTAGCAAGACTCTGTCTCAATTGAACAATAAAATAAAAAAGGCCAGGGATGGACCTCAGCAGATGAGGTGAAACTCCCCAGTGCAATACTTTTACACAGCATTTGGGAGTCTTATTAAATGTTTGCTATATATCACATGATTCGTGGGCCCCTCCTACAGTGTCTACAACAACGTGAAATGGAGTTTAAATATGTCCCAAGTCACAGAGCCAGGAAGTGGTGAACCTGTCGTTCAGATCTAGGAGCACCTTCGAGCTCAGAATCTGTGCTTAGACTTGAGCCAGCAGGAAGTCCCAGCATGGATGTAAGGCAGGACAGAGGAATGGGATTTCTGAGGGAAAGCAGTTAGAAACAGGAATGGAGTCGAAACCCGAAGTCCTATGCGCTTTATGTGCACCTCACAGAAGCACTCTGTTGCCGCTTTTTGTAGGACTTTAGCCAAGGAAGGGCTTTGCTGAACCCCTGTGTCACTCCTCACCATTCTGTGCACAGATTTGTAGTATGCATACGGCTGCGAAATTAATCTCCTTAGCCCAAGTTAAGACCGAATTAGAGGACTCAAATCTGCTACAGAAAGGATTTTGTGAGCCATGCCTGCCCCTAACAAACAGAACTGAGTCACTCTGGCCACCTGGCGTCGGGGACAGAACAGATGCTCGCCCAAGACAAGAAGCCCACCTCTACCTGACACCAACCAGGTGTCTTTCCTGAGCCAAATGAGGGCCACTTACTCAGCAGTCCCTGCTATGTAGGCCCAGTTCAGGGTTCTGGGAGCATAGAGACAGACAGCAAAGGTTTATAGTTTGTGAGTCTAAGCTCTGCAGTGCTCTATGCCAGTCGAGTAGTTTATTTAATCTTTAGGACACGTTATAAGAGTGGTCCTACTGTTCCCTTTTTGCAGTGAGAGTGATAAGGCCCTTGCCTCAAATCGCATAGAAGTAGGTAGGAGAGACAGGGAAAGCCTGGTTTATGTGGAAGCATAAACCACCATATGTTAAATATCTGCAATGCAATCGCATGTTCTGTGTGTATGTAGAATGCACATGCCAGTCTGGACTGTACGCGTGCATACGGGGGAGCTAAAGCACCCCGTGTTGAGAATACATGTGCCATTATGATCACTTATGGCTCAGTGCTAAGCGGTTGTCAAGGAGTCTGCTGGGATTTGGGAAGATCCTGGGTTTTGGATTTAGGCAGATGTGGGTTGAAATCGGGGCTTTCCCACTTTAGCTCTACAGTCTGCAGTGACTTAGACTGCCTTGTAACCCTCTTGTGAAAATTGAGGTCATGAAGGTCACATTTAATAAGGCCTCTGCCTCTGGCACAGGAGGAAGGCCTGGTGGCAGAGGTGGGTAGCCCGAGGTCCTGACGGCAGCTCTCCCTCCCCTCTGCTCCTCTCCAGCTCTGATTGTGGGCGGCATCGTGGGCATCCTCTTCGCTGTGTTCCTCATCCTGCTGCTGGTGTACCGCATGAAAAAGAAGGACGAGGGCAGCTATGACCTGGGCAAGAAGCCCATCTACAAAAAAGCCCCCACCAACGAGTTCTACGCGTGAAGCCTTCTCCGTGGGATTGCTTGGACTTGAGTGGGGAGGGAGGCCAAAGGACTGTGAATGGTGGGCATTAGTGTGGGGAGGGCACCTTAAGGCTGACCCGTCAGGGTCTCCAGCTCTGATCACCTTTTCAGTGTCAAAAGCAACATCTTCTATTGTGTTGCCTGTCTTTTCTTGATTCATCGGGCCTCAATTGCTGTGGCAGAAAATTGGGGTTAAATTTGGCCTTTCCGAAGGCAAGCCTCCATTTGGGCCATCTTTTAAAATGTCCAGCTTAGACTCTGGGATGCTTATCGGTTATAGTGAGCGTGCCTCATCCGGGATCGTCCTGAAGTCAGGGTTGAACGTGGGAAGGTGTGAGAGTCTCGGCTGCCTTCTTCCCTGCTGTCACAGCCTGTGCCTCTGCCAGGAGTCAGGAGAAGGAACAAGAACCCCACACCCTGAGGAGTGACCACCTGTGGATACTTGTGGTCACACTGTAGAACTCCGCCGTATACTGGGGCTGTTAGGCTCTTTCAAGCCACTTTTGGAAATCAGGCTTTTTTTGTTTTGTTTTGAGTAGGGAGAACGGGAGAGAAGTATGGAAAGCTTAAGGTGAAATGAATTTGTTAGAGAATTAGAGAATCTGTTTTTAGGGGTTTTGCTTTCTTTCTTTCCTCCTTCCTTTTCTTCTTCTGTTCATTCCTTTGTGTACAGCATCTCTGCCTGGGCAAGTGCAGAGACGTGGAGATGGTCCTAACTCACGCATTTCCACGGTACTTGCTAAATTTGTATTTAAGGGTGTGTGTGTGTGTGTGTGTGTGTGTGTGTGTGTGTGTGTGTGTGTATGTATTTCTTGAGAAGAGACAGAAATATGATTTTTATTAATTTTTTAAACTATTTATAGCTCCAGACAGGGCTTCTTCCTCTTTTTTTTTCTCTTTTAAAACCCCTTCCCCATTTCTTAAAGAAACACTTCACACTCCCTTGCTCATAACTTTGGCCTTTTCTGAAGCTCCTTCACATGCAAGTAGCTTTTGCTGAAAAATAGTTTTCTAGAAGATTGCAAAATATCATGTAGAGGATGGTGGGGTATTTGTGTCTGTGTCTTGTAAAATATGTTGTTATTATCTCTTGGTTCTAGAATAATAGATAAATATATTTTTTCAGGATATAGTGTGATACTTCAGTTTCATGTTGGCTGGGTGGCTGAGTGAGTGAGTTTCCGTGTGGCTGGGTGGGTTTGTGCCTCCTCCTCTTGCCCAACTCCTGGTGCCTTCTGATTGGGCTGGAATAGGTGAGGGCAGATGATTCTACCCTCTTCCTGCCTCTGCCTGGGCCCATGTGGGCCCTAGGATTTTCTTTCTCCAAGTTCTCGGGTAGGCTATCCAGTACAGTGACCTGTGTGGATGTTTAAGTTAGGTCAGTTCAAATAATGTAAAGTTAGAAATTTGTTTCTCAGTTGCACTGACTGCACTTCTAGAGTTCAGTCACCACCTGTGGCTCACGGCTACGGTATGGACCCTGCAGAGAGCGTGTTTCCATGTATGGGATGCCATTGCTCTAGAGAAGTGAACTGACTTAGTAGGTTACAGCTCAGCTTGGCTGGGATGTCCCTTGTCACTCTGGGCGAGGGGAAAGAACAAGAAGCAGGGCTGATGAGGCTCTCACTGGGGCCTGTTACTGGGACTCTTCCTCTTGGAGAGGAGAGGCCTAGTGGCTTAGCTGGGGTCTTCTGACCTCATTGGCTGGGGTTGGGGGAATCGCCCACTCTCGCTATCCAGTGGCTGTGAGTTCCTGACACCACCCCAACCCAGGTTCCCAGCTGGCTGGGTCCCCGTCAGCCTCCCTGCCCTTTCCCTCAGACTGTTGGAGTGAGCACCTTTCCTGCAGCCCCCTCTCACACTGTTGTCTGTTACTGTCTTTTTTTTTTTTTATAAAAAGATAATAAAACCTGGTACTTTCTACTTCGCCTGTCTCTGTCATTTTAAAGTTTGTAACGAGTCATTTTTGCTGGGCTCTGTATTCCTTGAACTCAGTGAAGCATGAGAACATTTCCTGGGGGAGGTGGCAGACACAGAAACAGAGGTGCGGAAGGCAGGGAAGGGCCTGAATGGAGGGAGGGCATCAGAACGTGCCCAGGTGCCTTGGGTGGCATCACATGCCTGCCTCAATATTTTGTTCAGGCAACACCGTGTTTAAGTCTTTGAGTTGCCATCTGTAGATATCAGGATGCTTCTCAAAAATCCAGATTTTTGAGGGGAAGAAAAATGATTTAGCTGCTCAGCCTGCATGGCAGTGGGTGGGGGTTGCTGGGAAATGGGGGCACTTCTAGATATGAGCCGTGTGAGTTATGAGTGGGTACCTGGTCTACTCGAACAGGCCATCAGAAATCTGCTAGACCTGCACTGTTTAGTGCAATAACTACTAGCCATTGCGGTTATTTAAATTTAATTAAAATGAATATTTAAGTTGCAGTGGCATTAGCCTCATGTTAAGTGCTCAGTGGCTAGTGACTGCTGGAGTGGACACTGCAGACACTGACCTTTTCCTATGTCCCAAAAAACTGTGTATTGGCTGGCGTGTGAATAGATCGAGACTTGTGCATTAGACTTCAACTTCCACTAGCGGTTGCTCTACCACCTACAAGATAGGAAGGTTCCAGCCTGGCATACAGTAAGTCCACAAGTCTCCTATATTCGTTATCTATTGCTGGGTAAAATTATTCCCAAACTCAGAGGCTTATAGTGACATTAAATACTTCCTCACATAGTTTTTTTGTGAGTCAGAATTCAGGAGCAGCTTAACTGGGTGATTCTGGGTCTCACAAGGCTGTGGTCTAGATGTTGGCTAGAGTTGATTCACCTGAAAGGTTATTTATACCAGAGGGGCCATTCCCAAGACGGTAAATTCACATGATTTGAAATTTAATGCTGGCTGTTGGTAAGAGGCTTCAGTTCCGTACCTCATAGGCCTATGTAGGCTAACAGTGTGTTTGTAGTATATAAGCTGGCTTCTAGAATCAGTGATCTAGGTGGACAGTGTCTCCTATGACCTAGTTTTGGAAGCCACACACTCTCCTTTTCACCATATCTATTGGTCACACAGGTCCTATTCACTGGGAGAGCTGACTACACAAAGGCAGGACTACCAGGAGGCAAGCCTCCTCGGAAACTCAAAGATGGGTGACATTGGCCCCATTACTGATCAAACCTAGACAGGAGTTACTTTATCTGGAGAGCTGACTGATGGTTGCAATGTTATTTCTGAGAGTTGAGCAGGGGATGCAAGGTGGACTGTGGACAGTCTTGGGCTGTTTTGTAAATGATTTGCCAATCTGAGGCTGCAGAAACAGTGACCTGTAGGAGCCATTTTCTGCATGGGAAGTAGGAAGGTCTGTAAGTCAAGTAGATCCATCCCTGTCAATAATTTGTTACATGCTTTTAGGAGTAGGCAGAATCTTGAGATGGTCCCAGAGACCTCTCCAGGGTATATAACGTGTAATTCTCCTTAAATATGAGCAGAATTTGTACATATACTGGATGCCAGTAGGTTTATGATTGGGGTCTATCAGATAGCAAAGGTGAAGGGATTTTACAAATGTATTTATTTGTAGTCCCAAATCAGTTGGATTTTTAGCTATTAAAAAGGAAGATTATCTTGCATAGGCCTGATTGATTCAGTTGACCTTGAAGAAGCAAGTGTCATGAGTTCTACAGCTGCAAAGAAATAAATTTTGCCAACAAGTATGTGAGTGTGGGAGAGGATTTTATGTCTCAAGGACACTACAGTCCTGGTTGCCACTTTGATTATAGATTTGGGAGACTCTGAACAGGAAGTTACACAGCTTGAACTCTAGGGAGACTCTGGAACAATCGTGTGGAGTACTGCTTCTGTGGCAATTCGTTATGCAACACAGGAAACTAATACGGAAATATTACTCTACTCACTAAGGCAGGAAGATCACGCATACTTCCTTTGAGCCATCAGCTTCCTCGTTTATTAAACGGAAGGAGAGTGTAGTATATGGATAATTTGTGAAGTGCTCTGGAATAACAGTGGTGGTAACCAGCTCATATGAAGTGGTTCCTGCAGGCCAGGCCCTGGGCCCTGGTGAAAGTGCTTTACATATATTGAATAATGTCTTAGTTACTTACTCAATACTGGAACAAAACACCTGACATCCACAACATGGGTGTCTCTCTCTTTTTTCCTTCTATTTTGTTACCAGGGATTGAACCCAGGGCCTTGAGTATGCCAGGCAAGCTCTACAGCTGAGCTCCACCCTCAGTCCCCAACATCCGCAACATAAGGGAAGAAAGATTTGTTTCAGCTCACAGTTTCAGAAGGTCTCACGCAGTCCATCCATGGGCGGTTGGCGATGGTGGAACCACATGGCAGAGGCTGGAGAGCTGCTCACAGCTTTGCAAACAGAAGCCAAGAGAAGCAGGAGCCAAGTCTATGTCTGGAGACTCAGGCAAGACCAGAGGTTTCTCAGGAAGAAGCTGTAAAAATGTTTCTTCTTCCTTTAATTACTTCAAGATGCCAGTTACCACCCCCCCCCCAACACCTGCAGTGGGTAACCCTCACTTCCTGGCCCACAAGTCAATAACACAAACCTTAAACATCTGCCCTGGTCATCCCCTAATCTGAACAAGGTAACACGATCCCTCCAGGTGAAGCTCCAAGCATCTGCCCCTTCCAGCCAGGCCCAATCTCCCAATAGCACCTGGTTCCACAGTTATTCCACTCCATCCAAGTGCACGAGGCGTTTGGGAGACACTCCAGATCCCAACCTCAGGAAGTATTTAACCTTTTTTAATACTATTATCCCATTTACAGAGGTAGAAACTGAGGCACCCACCACATCTACGCTGCCCTTCCATCATGATGCTTTGCCTCACCACAGACCCAAAGTAATGAAACCAGTGGACCATGGGTAACAATGTGAACCATAACTGAAAATGTGAACCAAAATAATTCTTTCTTTCATCCTCCTCTTCTTCTTTTTCAAAAGAAAGAAACCGAGAACAGAGAAGTTAAGTGACTTGAGCTTGCCCACCTAGCACTCACAGCTTTGACTCCAAAATGGCTGTTGTTAAAAAAAAAAAAACTGCATTCCTTCGCCTTTTTTTTTTTTTTTTTTTTTTTTGAGACAGAGTCTCACTCTGTAGTCTAGGCTGGTCCTGAATTCAGGTTGCCTTCAAGTTGACAGCAATCCTTCTGCCTCTGCCTCCCAAGTACTGACATTATGGGCATGCACCACCATGCCTGGCTAATCTTTATGCGGTGTTGGGGAATCGAACCCAGGACTTTGTATATGCTAGGCAGGTACTTTAACCACTGAGCTACACCCCTAACCCATTTCTTCACCTTCTAAAGACTCCATTAAGAGTATCAAAAAGGAATTCAAGTGTATATAAGTGGATGCTATCTATGCATAACAGGACAGAACAAAGACCTGAATATTCTCATCAGGGTGAGGTGTTAATCGTATACTTATAGACACCTATCAACTTTGGAGTGAAGGATGTTTTAGCTCAGGCAAGTTTGAGGATGAGTTTGGTGAGACAGGCCCACCCCATACCCTCTACCCATGGTGAGTCCCTAAGGGACTTAGTCACAAGGTTCTGCCTTTCCCAGAGCTTCACCTGTGCTCACCTCCCCCACCCCATGCAGTGGCAAGCAGCCTGTGTAGCAGGTGTTTACCACTTCACTCACTGAAAGTATTATTATACCACCAGTACCTTGCCTTTGTCCCCTGGGGCCCAGAATGGAGCCAGGTAGCATATGAGATGACAAACTGGAAGAGATTCTGGAGCACAGATTTTGGCCTAATCCTCAGAACATTCCACCTCGCTTCCCTGCGACCTCTGTTCCTGCCACATATGCCCTCCGTCTACACCCTGCTACTCGGCAGGAAGAGAATTAAGAGGACCTTAGACACCCGCGCTTTGTGTCAAGAGTGCAGGATTCAAATCAATGGTAGGCTTTGCCAACAATCTGCTGTGACCTTGGTTGGCTTCCTTTCTTGGAGCCTCAGTTTCACTATCTGAAAAATGAAGAGGAAATATGGACTACAGCAATGATTCTCTTCTCACCCCTGGACACTTACTGGAACTGCACTGGAGATCCTGCCAAAGATGCAGACACCCGGACGACTTCCCTGCAGATTTCAATCCAATTGATCTGTTGAGTGTTGTGGGTAACTCACTTTCACAGCTTGGTAGCAGATTCTCATGCGAAGAGAGCTAAATTAATATATAAGCAGACTTTAGGAGTGTTTGGAAATTCTTTGTCAGTATGCTGAGTTGTGTATATAAACCCCCAAGAGGCCATGCACACGAAAAAATTTAACATTTGTCTTTTAGGATCCCAACAGCTTCTATTAAAAAAAAAGGAGGTGGGGGGGGGGGGAAGAAGGGGTCCTGAGAGGGGAACAGTGCCACCTGGTGGTTTTACTTTGCATTTACACTCCATAAATGATTTGCTAATGCAATTTGCAATGTAATTTGTTATTTATTGATCACCACCAACTGCATGTGCAAGATGTGTGACGTGTTCCCCAGGACTTACAGAAAGCTCACAGTCTAGAGACAATAATGGGCATGCACATGCAACCCCCTGATCCAAAATATTATAGTAGGCACCACAATGCAATACAAAAAGAAGACACAGGCCAGGGCGAGCGTTGCGCGTCTGGCCTGTGCTTACAATGGCTCTGAGCTTAATTCCTTCATCTTCTTTCTCTGTCAAAATTATTCCAACAAGGAGCCATATATTTTCATTTTGTGTTAAGCCCTACAACTATGTAGTTCACCTTATTTGGAGTCCTTAGGAACGTTTGGGAGGAGGAGATACCTGATCAGGGATTGGAAGGCAGCACACTGGCACAGCGAGAGGCAGAGGCTTACTTTATTTCACGTGGAAGGAGAGATGAAGTTCTTGGGTCTTGGCGACAGGGTCTTGTGGGAAAAGGAGACGGAACCAGAACTTGGAAGGCGGGTAGAAGGGAAGGAGGATTGATGTTAGCTGATCAAGGCTCAGTGGACAAGGAGGTCTTCCAAGGATAGACCCAGGAAGCCAGAACTCAGGAGCCAGGGCAGGGCTGGACCTCTGGGGTCACAGACTTCCAGGTGGGCACCCAAGTGCAACCAAGTGTTTTAGGATCCTTTGATATGAGTGAAGAAGACAGAGGTGCCTAGCTAGGCCTAGGCATTCAGGACCAACGTAGGCTTGGAGCCTCCAGGAATCCCGCTGTGGGAAGTGGCATAAGAGGCTCTTGGGGAAGGGTTACATGGACCATGACCCCAACTGTCTGTGTGCTAAGCCACGAAACTCCTCACAGCTTTCTTCCTGGTTCACCACAACCAGAGGACAGTGACGTTAACCCTCCTGAGGCAGGCATTTCTTTGGGGAATTTCCCATGGAGCACATGGGCTTTAAGCAAGCTTTTCCTTTGCCCTTCACTGTGAGTTTCAGCCTGCTGATGATAGACAGAACCTAGCCAAGACCCTGGAAGGCCTATAGAGCAAACCCAATGGGGAAGTACGGACAGCTTTTTTTCCCTTCTTTCTCATGGTATTATTGATTGATTGATACTGAGATTGAACCCAGGACCTTTGCAGTGAGTTACTTCCTCAGCCCATTTTTATGAGACAAGCTTGAACTTCCGATCCTCTTGCCTCAACTTCCCAGAGTACGAAGATTACAGCCAGCCATGTGCCATGTGCCAGTATTCTAGGCTCTCACGGGGCTTTTCACATTCCGGGAGAGTTGTTCTACAGGAAATAACCTCTTCCTCAGAAGGTCAAAGAAGGGTCCTGAACCTACACATAAGACCAGTTCTCCCCATCAGGCTCTGCCCAGTGGCTGGTACAGGTGGCTGGCACCCATAATATCTGTGTCCTTGGTTCCCATAGACCAAGCCAGGAAACTGTTTATTTATTTTTTCCTTCTTCCTTGTAAAGCGCAGAATAGGCAGAGTATAGGCAGGCTGATCAGGAATGGCTTGTGAATTTGTCTGTGGGCTCCAAGCAGAGAAGCCCCTGTATCAGCTGGGTTGTGTCCAAAATCCAACAATTTCTGCCTGGGTGACCCTAAGGAAAGCTTTGTTCTGAAGAGGTCCTACTTTTGTCTCTGGGTCTAGGGTGCATTCTTACTTGGGATAGAGGGACAGTTAGTAAGGTAATGAGTTACCAGGGCTGCCAGGTGCCCCCAGGGCAGGGACAAGGGCTCAGGGATGCCAGCTGCCTCTGAACCTTGCTGTTACTCTAGTCATAGTCAAAAAGTTAGATTCTCCACTCAGAATCTGCTTTGTACCACAGTTGACTAGCACAGCAGAAGAAGCCCTGATCCTCTAGACTGCATTCTACTGGGCCTGCATGAGAAGTGACTGGGGTGGGGGACAGTTCAGATGCCAGAATCTGACCACTGCCCCAGCTACCTGTGCAGCCACCACAGCTGTGCACCAGAGTGGAAACACGGGCAAGGCTAATGTGCCTGGCTCCAGTCTCTGAGAGTAGGGCAGAGCAGCTAGGGCAAGACTCCATGCACCAAGCAGGCTCCAGTCTTCCAGGTGAGACTTAGGGCTGGGTGAAAGGTGGTGCTCTGGGTCATATGTGATCCAGGCAGGACCAGCCTTAAGGACACGCAGTCATACCTCATGGGCCTGGCCTCCTGCCTGACCTTTCAAAACTACGTGTTTTCAAGCACAGACACAGAGGCCTGGAGGGCAAATGCCACAGGCTTGGCTTCTCAGAGTGTGTGAAATCCTTTGATAGACAGGAAGAGCTGAAGAGAGACAAAGATGGGGGCACAAGGGCACCTACATACAGAGAAGTTGCTGAGGGAGAGACAGAGCTACAGCTTGGCTGGGTGGAAGACTCAGAAGAGACAGACAAGTGCCACACACACCGTGCATCATCCAGGTTGTGTCTTTTTTTTTCTTCTTCTAGACAGGGTCTTGTTATGAAGTCCAGACTGGTCCTGAATTCACATGTAGCAGGCTGGCCTCTGACTCACAGCAACCCTCCTGCCTCAGCCTCCACAGCACTGGGATTACAGGTATGTGCTATCACACCCAGCTAATTTTTATGTGGTGCTAGGGAATCAAACCCAGGGCCTGTGCTCCCTAGGCAAGTGTTCTAATCACTAAGTGATGACTCCAGCCCCAAGATCGTGTCTTCTTGTCTGAAAATGATTGGCCAGCCTACTCCTGCCCTTTCACCAGGGAGGGACACACAGCAGGGCTTACGGCCCAGTGAACTTCCCTGTTCCAGACTTGGGCAAGGAGAACACGAGGCTACTCCTAAGTCTGGATGAAGAGGTGGAAGTTGGTGCGTGTGAACTCGTGGTGGATGCTCTCCAGGAGAGCATCAGCATCCGTTGCTGGCTCGGGGGTCCCCGGAGGGCCTGGCATGACATTGTATTCCGGGGTGTACGTGAAGGAGAAGGCGCTGGGGTAGAAGAGCCCATCGGTGCGCACCAGGCTCAGGGGCACCGTGATGGCAGTACGCAGCCAGCGCCAGTCACTGCTGAAGGCGGCCACGTCCGGCACCACGCACACCAAGGACCGTGGGCTCCTGGGAGAGGGGCATCAGGGTTGGGGTGCGGTGACTCTTGGTGACAGGCACTCCACCTCCTGCTCCCGGGACCCTGCCTCCTGCACCTCATACCTGTACATGGTCTCTGCTTCCACATCCCCGAACCACACCTTGAGCCCAGTATGGAAATTCTCGCCGTGCATCTCCAGCGTGGCCACGTCTCCCCCGCCGCTCAGCTGGGGGATGATGGGGCCAGGTTGGGGGGGAGAAAGGACCGCCAGGAGACAGCTGCGCTCCCTCACCCTCCACGTCCCACCTGCACCCCCCCAGCGTCCGCTTCACCTCTAGAGTGCTGATGAGGGGCACCGGGGTGACCGGCTCGCGCGTGCACGCCAGCCTTGTGCTGAAGGAGAACTCTACTGACTCTGTGCCGATGATGGTCCAGCAGGAGCTGTCGTTGAGCGGCACCTTGTTTGCCTCCTTGGGACAGGGAGAGGCCTGGGAGGGGACCCAAGGATGGGACAGAAACTTCGATGGTGGCCACTGGCATGGGGTACCCTTTAGCGCCAGGGTAATCTGGGCTCAGGTCCAACAACAGTCTGGTCCTAGGAGCTTGGACGGACTCTCAAGTCTCTCACTAAGATTTAAATCAACTTGTTGGACCAGCTACTTGCTCCTTCCCTCCCCTCCCTTCTCTTCTCCTCTCCCTCCCTCCCTCCTTCTTTCTTCCCAATGATGTCCCCAGCCCTTTCACATTTTTTTTTTTTTTTTTGAGAAAAGTCTTCCTCATGTTGTGCAGGCTGGCCTTAAATTTTGCTCAGCTTCCTGAATGACTGGGATTACAAGGTGTGCCCCACTAATCCAGGCCCGGCTGCTTCCTAATGGCCTTATTTTCTTAGGATTCCGAAATTTTATTTTTTAAAACACTGTTCATTTCTATTCCCTAATACTTCACAACTCTAATATTATTTAGAAAGTTTTTTTACATATCATGATTCTGTCTCTTAATATTCTATGATATATTCTTTTAGGAGTTATATTACTATTGCTATTATTTATTTATTTTGGAGACAAGATCTCACTCTGTAGTCTAGGCTGGCCTTGAACTCTTGAACTCATGGCAATCCTCCTTCCTCAGCCTCCAGAGTGCTAGGATTACCGATGTCCACCACTATCCTACCTTTTATGGTGGTGAGGAACTGGACTCAGGGCGTTGCACTTGCTAGGCAAGGGTTTTAACCACTGTGCTATTTTTCCAGCCTGGGAGTTTTATTACTTAATACCTACCATTATTTTTTACACTTAACAGTTCTGTCTTTAGTTTGACATTGGGTATTGAACTCAAGGCCTTCTCACTTAGCTACAACTCTGACTTTATTCTGTTTGACACAGTGTCTCGATCGCCAATATTTTTACAGCCTCCTAGAACAGTGCTGGGATTACAGTCCTGTGCCACCAGGCCTACTTTCCAACTCTGTCTTAACATCCTATAATTTTAATAGCTGTTGTTCACCAATACTCTATAGTATGATCTATTATATTTTACTTATAGTCTACAAGAGGGACTTGTATTCTCAACATCCTATGATTATAATATTCTTTGGAGTGGAGTATTTGTCAATAATAGTAATTATTATTTTCCTACATTCTGTGATTCGGTGATAATTCACGATTCCACCCTTCAGTGGGAGGCAGTATTGCTCAGTGAGCAGCAGCCAGCCTGATGATGAAATTATGTCTTGTGGCTCTCTGCTTTCTCCCTGTCCAGGATGTTTCCTGCTATCACCCCCCGCTCACCTGGAATTGCACCACTTTCTCAGTGGCAAGGCATAAGTAGGTACCGCCTTCTCCTGGAAGGCCACCGGGAAACTGGAAGGCACACTTGTGCAGCTGGGAGATAGGCTCATCCACATCGAGGAGTGCACACTGTTTGGCTACTTTGCGGATGATCTGCAATGAAGAGTGGTAGGAGGAGTGGTGGCGAGGCGCCTGGGGGTCCAGTGGCTGCCCTTCAGCCAGTCTCTACCACCCTGCCAGTCACATGTGCGCAGGCAGACTGCCCCAGAGCACTAAGTTTTCCCAGAATGAGAAAGGAGTCTTCATGCCTTGAGGCCCTCCAGCACGGCCCATTAGGCCATGCCCTCTGCACGGATCTGGGAGGCCTCCTTCCCGTATGCCCTCCTTCCTCATACCATAGGAGGTAGAGTGATGCCAGTGACCGTGCACACGAGCTGCACCAGGGAGCCATAACGGACGTATCCCTCCCGAGGTGGAAAGTCCCCTTGGGAACAGTGCTCATCGGCTGGAGGTGAAAGTAGGGAGAGACGAGGATTTCAGGGCCTTCTGCCCTAGACTTGGCCTTCTTCCCTCCAGGTCCGCCTCATGTCAGGCCTGCTCGGAGGGGCCAAACCTCAGACAAGCAGCTAGGACAGAAGACTCTACTACCGGAGAGGTCATCTGTGACCTGCCTCCTAGGGCAGGCACCTAAGTCAATGTGAGGGAAAGGGCAGGAACATGGGGAAGTCTTTTTCTTCCTGAGCTCAGTCACTAGGGAACAAGTTTACCTTCCTTGAGGAGATGGGGTGAAGGTTAAACAAGGTAACCCATGAGAAGTATCCAGCCCACTCCTGCTGAGGTCATTACCCAGATGGAGTGTGAAGGCAGCCCACTGTCTCGCGCTGGCCACAAAGGCCCCATCCTCCACAGAGAGGTAGCGTGTGGACACCGTCTGGGAGCGCAGGCGGTTGAAGAGGGAGACCTTTGAGCCCGAACATATGCACACTGCGAGTGAGGGAGCTGGAATCAGTCACTGGCATGGTTCAGTGGGCCTGCCAGACAATCTACCATCATCTGTGCCATGTGCAAGCCTGGCTAATATGCCCACTGACAGGGCACGCTGGTTGCTCATGGTTCACAGTTATTTAATCCCTGCTCTGTTGTACCGCTTCTGTGTCCTGCCTGCTACTCTGTACTGCCTGAGCACCCTTCAGTCAAGAAAATGGAATCCTTCTGGGCCTGCCAATGCAGGTTTGTAATCCCAACACTCCGGCAGGCTGGAGGATTGCAAGTTCAATCCCAGCCTCGGCAATTTAGAGACTTAGTAAGATACTGTCTCAAAAGAAAAATAAAAAAAAAAAATGGCCCAGAGATGTAGTTCAGTGTGAAGGTCCTAGGCTCCATCTCCGGTATCACAAAACAAAAATAAAATAGAACAAAACAAAAAACAAAACCAACAACTCTCCCACATGCTGGAGGCTTATTGAGTCACTCAAGGCCTTCTCTGGGGCAGACACTGGGCTGGCATTAAGTACCGAAGTGTAAATTAGGCCCAGCTTTTCTCTGAAAGAACTCATAGTCTCAAGGACATAAATATAAAATGGAAATATGGCATGGTGAGGGTTGAGCAAAGGAGGCCTTCCCTGAGGAAGCTGCACTCTCAGTGGGAGGTGGACAACAGGCAGAGGTTGAACAGGGGGCTGTTCCTGCAAAGGTCACATGATGCGAAACAGCTTGACAGTAATACTTCTACAGCCAAGATTTATCTTTTCTGGCCTATCCCATGCTCAAGGCCACACTTTACTTTCTCATTAGCCTTTAGCCACTTGAAGACATCAGGCAGTTCATTATCTCTCCTGCCACAGTGTGGAAAACACTGTAGATTCTCCATTCACATGTAGCCCAAGTCCCCCTCCATTATAGCACTTGTTAGATGCTAGATACTTTTCTAAATACTTCATGTGTATTATTAGCTCTTTTGATTCTTTCAGCAACTCTCTGAGGTAGGCAGTATTATCCCCACTTAAGAGAGCCAGCGGCTAAAGATCACACAGTTAGCAAGCCGCAGGGCAAGATTTGAGTCAAGGTACTGGGCTCTGCAGTCTGCGCCCTAACCATCACACTGCCAATATTCTTGCCTGGCTCTTCCCTGTACCTGGAACATTCCACAGGCTGTTTAATAGCCAGAAAATAAGTGTGGTACAGGAATAGGAGCTGGGCTCTGGAGTCACATTGACTCAAGGTCACTTCCCAGTTTGGCCACTTCCTAGGTGTCAGGTAAGCCACTTGGAGTTCCAACTATTTTTAAGTGAATGGACAAATATCCCAAACATCATTTCCCTCAACTAAGTATAACAAGAACATCTACCTGGTGGTGATAAGCTGACGCAAGTGGATGCTCACTGGGAAGACCTCCTCCCATCCCACTGCCTTACCTCCAATGACAGGAGTGGTGACGTGGTCCTTGCTACTTAGGTATGCCCCTACTCAATGTTCTTAGAGCTCCCAGCTTCTTTGATCTGTTATAGGTATGTCCCCTGCTAGGCTATGTTTTCCTTTAGAGTAGACACCTGCTATTGTTAATATTATTCGTACTGTGCTGGAAAGTTCAGGGCCTTGTTCAGGCTAGACAAATGCCCTACCACCCAACTACATCCCCAGGCCCTGCTCTTATTTTATAAAGAATCAGCACTGAGAACAGCCAGGTGTCCACTAGGCATTCTCTCTCTCTCTCATTCTCCCCCCACCCCCCACACACACTTTTTCCTCCCTCTGCCTCTTTATCATCACGGCTCCTGACACTGAGGACTGGCTCAGGGACTTAAGCATGTCAAGCACACACTTCACCCTGCCCATCCCCTCCACATTGACACTTTTAATCTGAGTTTGGCACCTGCCAGGGTTTTTGTCTATCCTGACCCCTCGCCCCCACTGCTATCCGTGTTTTTTATTCTC
The DNA here is from genome assembly GCA_004027205.1 of Ctenodactylus gundi. Taxonomy (NCBI): domain Eukaryota; kingdom Metazoa; phylum Chordata; class Mammalia; order Rodentia; family Ctenodactylidae; genus Ctenodactylus; species Ctenodactylus gundi. The sequence goes on along the minus strand of PVKB01003199.1, from coordinate 133,741 downwards.
CTTCTTCCACATCTAAGTCTTAGCCACTCAGACCCCTCACTTGGACCCCAGCCCTGCGGCCATCTCCCTTCCCACCGCTACAACTCCAACCACGCAGCACCCGCAGCACCGAGCTGGGCCTCCCCGCCCTGCCTGGTCAGGCCCGGCGCCGCTCCCCACTCACGGTCGGTGTTTTTCAGCGACTGCTTCTTCTGCGAGGGCTTCGAGATGACCTTGATGAGGCGGCTGTGGAAGGTGCCCAGCTCCCGGCCCCCGCGCAGCACGAGGCGCAGCACCAGCCGGAAGTGCTTCCGCTTGTCGGCGTCGGAGATGTACAGGGTCTTGGCGCAGCCGAACTCCTGTGGCTCAGATCCCAGCCCGCGTGGGCGCATGCCCACCCCGCGCCCCCCGCGGCGCCCCGGAGCCGGGCTCCCACTGAGGACCCCGCCCCACCGAGGGAGGGACGGGCCGAACTTTCTCACCCTGGAGTCCGGCTGCTCCTCGAAACTCAGCTTCTGCGTCTCGGCAGCGCTGCCTGACGCGCCGTCCAGCCCCATGAAACCGCACACTGCGGGGCCAGTCTCTCCGGCCTGGTGGGCTGGAAAGGGTCGCCAGGTGGCTGGGGACCGGCGTCCAGGGGTGCGGCAAGCCTCGTTCTTGCCGCCAGGGGGCGCAGCGACATGGCGCCGGCCAGCAAGCGCCCCGCCGGCTCCGAGGCTCTCCTGCGCCCGCGACAGAGGTCGCCGGCTTACCACCCTCCAGTGACCGAGTCTCACCTTGGGCTTGCTCCGACTTCACCCTCCAGCCGGGACCGCTGAGGTAGACACAGGGCGGGGGGCAAAAGAACCTGCGGAGACACGTGAGCTCTGGATCCTGTGTCCCTCTCCGCTTGTCTTTCTTGTAAGCATCCCAAGGGACCGTCAACTCCACAGAACCCCATTCCCTCTTCTCTCTCTCCTCTAGGCTTCTTCATGATGTGAATCCCATCAATGCTTGACATTTGTTTTTTTTACACCTGACATTTAACCCATCACCTGTCCCGTCTACATTGTCAAAACATTTCTGGATTCCAATGGCTTCTTAACCCCCTTCCTGTGAGTCCGTAACCATTGTGTGTGTGTGTGTGTGTGTGTGTGTGTGTGTGTGTGTGTGTGTCACTGGACACAGAACACATGGGCACTCCACCACTGACCTACATTCCTGTTCCTTTGCATTTTTTTTTTTTTTATTTTGAGACAGAATATCCTTAAGTTAATCAGCCTTGAACTTGAGATGCTCTTGCCTTGGCCTCCAGAGTAGCTGAGATTACAGGTGTGCGCAACCGTGTGTGCTTCCTGCCCTCCTGCATCCGCCTCCCTGGGGTTCTCTCTGTTGCTGATCCCATGCACGTCTCCCTTGTTTCTCATGTAGCAGCCAGAGTGCTTTTTAAAGCCACGAGTGGAATCCCGTTACTCCTCTTCTGAAGTCCTCACGTGATCTGGCCCCTGCTCACATCTCCTGCTTATTTCCTATAACTTGGCTCTTCTCGGATTTCAGCCACGTTGACTTCCTTTGAACCTAAATAGGCCTACTTGGTTCAGCACCAAATTTTTTATATTTCTGTTCCTTCAGGTTGGAAACGCTCTCCCTGGATTTTCTCACGTTTGGCTCTGTTTTTACCTTCATATTTCAGTCCCAAGTGCATGCGCTGCCACTTAGCTGTACTCCTAGCCTTGTCTCAAGTCAGATGGCACCTTTAAAAAAGCCCTTCTTGACCTTTCAAGCTAAAGTACCCCCTCCCCTTATTTTATTTTCCTTCCAATTCTTATTATAATTTGGAAGGATCATTTATGGATTTTTGGGAAGTTACTGAGAGCAGGGACCTTATCAGTCTTGCGGAGCTGTGTGCCCAGTGTCCAGAGGTGACCACAGAGCTTGGCACATGAAAATACTTGGTAGGCAGCTAAGGGGATAATAGGTAGAGGAGTGAATTGGGGCAGAAGAGCCAGTCACAGGGAGGTCCTAACCAAAACGCGGGGCTAGTGCTGGCTGAGGGACAGGGTCCCTGGTCTGTCAGTAGCTGAAGTCTCAGAGAGGCACTGGAGGCCCAAGGCTACAGAGACCCGGGAGAGGCCACCAAAGCACTTACCTCTTCTCATTTCCGTATGATTTCTGGGCCACCTTTGCGTGTAGGATCCGCACCGTTTGCTCACACCGCTGTTGGAGGCACCTGCGCACTCCTTCCCTCAGGATGGTGGCGTGCTCTGGGGATGACCTGGGGATGGGTCGGTGTGCAGAGTCAGTGGCGGTGGCAGAGCGCCCAGGGTTTGGCTTGGGGCTGCATTCGGCCTCCTCAGAGGCTGAGGGAGAAGGCATGCTGGGAAAAGTGGGTGACTAAATATTTGGACTTGCAAGGGCTGGCTCCATGAAGCCTGTGCAGAGCCCACCGGGACCACCCGGGTGCCACTCTATAGGTCTGGCTCTCGGCCTACGCAGTGTGGAGCAGTGGGCAATGCAGCTGTGGTACAAAGGCTGCGCTGTGTGGGCCATGGAGAGATAGTGTGTGGAGCTGGCAGGTAAGTCTCACACTGGGAGAAGGCCCAGGGAACGAGCACATGCCAAACGTGGGGGTCCAGAGTGGACTTGCTTCCTGTGGGCAGAGGCCTGCAGGAATGAAAGGGTCTCAGAGGAAACACTTCAACATTCCCGGGGCCAAAGCAACACTCCTTCCTTTCTCCCAGGAGAAGGGCCTTGTTGCTGGGTGGGCTTCCTTTGATTGCAGGGAATCAGGCCTTTCCCAGTGGCCCTACAGAGTGAGCCAGGCCAGGGCTTCAGAGTTGGGTGGCACCTCAGCCTAGGGTTTCTGATGTATGAGGGTGGGCTCATCCAAAGCCTGGGCAGTGCCAGAGGCCATACAATGCCCTTCTCCTGCAGAGATTTGGGAGGTGGGGCCGAGGACAGCTAAGGCCCCTTAGGCTGAGCCCTATACCGCCTGGCAGGACCCGAGTCCCGGCTTCTGCTCCCTCCTGGAGGAGAATTCAGAGGGCAAGAGTCTGGGCGCGCCCACGAAAGCCAGACCAGCCAGGCAGTGGCAGCCAGAGCCTGGACCGCTCCGCCTCTTGGGGCTCTCCTCGGGGAAGTGCCCTGTGTCCCGCCGGCGGCTAACGCATTCCTACCGCCGAGAGTGTCGCCGCCCGTCTCCCGCTCTAGCCGAATTCCTGACCGCGGCCGGCTCGGAGGGTGGCAGGAGCTGGGGCGCTGCGCTTGCCCCGCCCCGTCCTCAGAGCCAGACGCTCCCGGCCAGTGGGAGGGTCGCAACCCGCGCCCCCTCCCCCGCCAGCGGTGGGTTAAATGCGGCTGCAGCCTCCGCTCGCTCCAGCTGCCTGGCAGTCCCCACCTAGGGCACGCTGCCCACGCTGTTACCTGGTCCAACTGTCCGGGACGCTCCACCCGTCGGCTCCGCTCTGCAGCCGCGCCGAGCTGTGCGCCAGGCTCAGGTGAGTCAGAGGACCCGAGGGCGCTGAGGGGTCTGCGGGGGGAGCAGGCGTCAAGTCCCCGGGCCGTCATCCTTAACCCACGAGGCATCACTTACAGTGGCCACAACTGACCCGCAGTGCCCTTCTTAACTTCTGGAAGGGCCTTTGCAAATTGAGCCCCCACCAGCAAGGAAGACCAAGTGGGGCGCTCTTTCCCTGCTGGGCCCTGTCCAGGCCCCGGGCGCCTTCCCAAGGTATCCATTTTTCAGCCAACTCCTGAATTCCTCACTCCCCTCGCTTGGCGGTCTGCTTCGCCTACAGTAGGGGCATCTGCTCATTTTTCTGTTTTGACTTGAGGGCTAACTTCTCGCAGGAGCCCGGCGCCCTCTTGCCAGGCCCTTCACCCTGCTCTGCTGTGTGACCTTGAGGGAAGACCCCATTGTCCTCTCTGCACTTAGCTCCTTGGGTAGACTGAGGGGGCTGGAAAGGTGATGAACTTTGAGGCCATTGCTATTTTGAATTTCTAAGATTCCTGAGGTGGAGATAGGGACAGTCCCAAGTGGATGTTGGCTCAGGCCAAGAACAAAATAAGAGGGATGTCCATCAAGATTTGGAAGCCCAGGGCGGGGACAAAGCACAGAGATGAGAGTGCTTGCCTAGGAAGCACAAGATCCCCCTTCAATCCCCAGCCTCACATAAAAACTGGGGTGGGGGGGGGGGATGTGCCTGCTGTAATCCCAGCATTCAGGGGGCTGAGGCAAGAGGATTGTCATGACTTTAAGGCCAGCCTGGGTTACATAGTGAGATCAGGATCAGCCTGGACTACAGAGCAAGACCCTGTCAAAAACAGAAAAGAAAAGAAAGAAAAAAATGCCCAGGTGCTTCTACAGGTAAGAAGAAGTGGAAGCGGCCTTGGCTACGGCCCTAGATGGAGGAGATGTTCTGCATATGGTGGACCAATCTTGGCCTGCAGCTGGCATGTCTACTTTTGGTGCCCTTCCACGGCAGGTCCTGCCAGAGAGATTTTTGTTCCTCTACCAGGCTTGGAGAAGAATCTGGATGGGAAGGACGCCTGGGGCTAGCTGCAGGCACCCAGCCTCACTCAGAATAGGCCTATTCACAGGAGTGGGGAGGGGAGCAGCATGGGCTGGGGGCAGCTGGCTCTCTCTGCCAAGAAACGGCAACAGCATAAGGCAGCCTCAGTGCAGGGCGCAGGGTCGGGTGAGGTGGGACAGGGAAAGAAAAGAGGTTCAGTGACTCTTAGCCAGGCAGCTCTGGAGGGAGAAAGGAAGTCCCGAGTTTTAGCCAGCTGCCTTCTTGAGCCTCAATTTTCCCATCCATACAATGGGAGTCTTTCTGGGATTCTCAAGGGATGTCATTGAGGGCAGCAGGAGGGTGAAGGCTCACCTGCTACACCCAAAGGGTCCATGGCCGCTCTTCAAGGCCCAGGACACTCTTGCTGCCCTCTGGCTGCGTCCAGAGTCACCACCTTCCCAAGAGCCCCGCACACATCTGCTTCCTGACCCCTACCACGGATTTATCTTGTTCAGGCCTTATCTCCAAGGCCTCGAAGCTACCAGCCCACTGTTTGCTCTGGGCAGAGACACCTGCTGGGCAGGTGTGGACTTCCCACGCTAGCTAGCCTCTTCAGCCAGACTCAGGCAGGCGCTCCCTGGTGGCCTTTTTGGAGAGCAGACCAGAACCAGTACATAGGCGCCAAGTCTTCAGGCATTCCCTCGCCTCCCCTGCCCATCACTGGTGATTGAACAGGACTTTCACGGTGAACTGCATCCACAATTATTTTTGAGACAGAGCCTTGCTACGGGGTTAGGGAGTTGTGTCACCATGCCCACTTTAAACCCTGAATTCTTGTGCATGGCAGATTTTTTAACTCCCCTTCACTGCCTCACCAGCCCCACTCTCCACCTGGTGAAAGAGCACGACCCTACCCGAAGCCAGCAGCGGGGTGGTGCAAAGAAAGCCATACCTGAAAGCTCCTGCATGCCCGAGGGAGCTGTGGAGGTGAGGCGTGGCTTCTGTCTACAGAGGCTTTTATGTCGCCATGGAAGAGGGCCGGGAGCACTCTGGTTGCGTCTCAGAACCAGACGGGCGTAGGAGTCTATCCTCGCACAGCTGTGTCCTTGCTCCATTAATTTAGGCGTCACACTTAGCTTCTCTAAGCCTCAGTTTCCTCATCTACAAAGTGGGGAGAACAGCATTAGCATCAGGTTTGGAGAGGAGGAAATGCCACTACATGTGAAAAGCATTTAGCCCTCTACCTGGCAGCTAGAGAAGGCCTTTCTCTCTTCAAATTCTGTGTATTTTATCTACTCTTTATTTACATTATCTTGCAGTTCTGCAAAGAATCTCTCGTTTCCCAGAAATTTTAGTGTGATGACATTTTTACAGTGGAATGGTTGAACATACTAAAAAATAGATCAGTAAAATAAACCCACGAACCTCTCCCCCTAGGTCCTCACCCCCCACAATATTGTTTTGTTTTGTTTGTTTTGCTCTGTAGTCCAAACCAGTCCTGAACTCTCCTGGCTCATCCTCCCAGGGCTGGGAGCTCTATTGTTTTACTGATTCCCTTCCTCCAGTCAGGCTCAAACACCTCAGTCCTCTGTTCTTCAAGCATCATGAGGGGCCACTACTGCTGGTCGCTGGCTCTGTTGCTGTTCTTCCTCCTGCCCTGGGAAACCAAACTCCAGTACACAGGTGAGGCGTGCCCAGCCCACATGGTGGAGCGCTGGGTGCAGAAGCAGCTCCACTGCAGCCAGCCAGGTTGCTGGGGAGAGTAGGGCAAGGATTTGGGAACGTAAGTGGCTGTGTTGAGTACCACTTTTCTTCCGTGGGCCTCGGCTTCCTCACTGGGAGGGAAATATGGCTTCATTTTGGGTTCATGCAGAACCATGTATATGTTCAGTGTTCAGTGCTGAAAAGTTTATTTAAAACACGGGAAAATCAGATTTCACATAAAACGCCAATTTGGGACTTCTCTGAAAAAAATTGTGGGACTGTTGCTAACAGCCAGTTGACACTGTCACATGGTAGCATTCGGCTGGTGCTGCTCCCATGGGGAAGAACCCGGTTCCTTTGAGTGACCACAGTCCTAACCCAGTTTGTTCACTGACACTGTGCCTGGCCTAGAGGCATGTGAGCGACTTTCCTGGCCTTCTCCTTAATGGATAATACCTTCCCAGAACAGCCCTGGGAGCTGTGGGGCTCTTTGGCAGGGAGTGGGTTCACCTCAGACTGAAGGCTTTGCTCATCTAAGAAAATCCTCCCTGATGTTCCCCGCAGGCTCCAGGTGCCGCTCTGGGCCTCTGGATTTGGTGTTTGTGATTGACAGCTCCCGCAGCGTGCGCCCCTTCGAGTTCGAGACCATGCGGCAGTTCCTAGTGGGTCTCCTCCGCAGCCTGGACGTGGGGCGGAACGCCACGCGCGTGGGTGTCATCCAGTATTCCAGTCAAGTGCAGAGAGTCTTTTCACTTGGCGCCTTCTCGCACCGCGAGGACATGGAGCGCGCCATCCGCGACCTGGTGCCGCTGGCTCAGGGCACCATGACCGGGCTGGCAATCCAGTACGCCATGAACGTGGCCTTCAGTGAGGCCGAGGGCGCGCGCCCGCTGGGGGAGCGCGTGCCCCGCGTGGCTGTCATTATTACTGACGGGCGGCCGCAGGATCGCGTGGCCGAGGTGGCGGCGCAAGCGCGCGCCCGGGGGATTGAAATTTACGCTGTTGGGGTGCAGCGCGCGGACGTGGGCTCCCTGCGGGCCATGGCGTCGCCCCCGCTAGAGGAGCACGTCTTCCTCGTGGAGTCCTTCGACCACATCCAGGAGTTTGGCCTGCAGTTCCAGGGCCGGTTGTGCGGTGAGTGGACTCCAGGCAGGAATGAGGCTCCTCCCTTCCTGCACAGCAAATCCCGGTCCACCGGTGGTCCCCGCACATTCCACGGTTACTCTTCCCTTCGGAGCTGGGTGGTCAGACTTGCCGGGTGGAGTTAAATTCCAGCCGCCTTTGCTCAGGCTTTTCCAGAAGGAAAGGTTGTGGTTTAGCACAGGCTTAATGTCTAAGGCGAAGACCTAAGGCCTTCAAAGTAAGATCACCCGTGGTCAGAGCTAAGAACGGTCACCCGGCAGGAGCCACACCCCGCCCGCATGGGCGTTGCTGCTCCTCTTCTCATCTTAGCTCTTCCCACAAATGCTGCAAGATCTCTTCCAGTACATGGAGTTCTCTGGCCCACCTTGGTTGCCCACCCTGGCACACCTTTCATTGTCCCTATTCATACGGTCCTGTTCCTATCCACTGCCACATCTAGTCCCTTGGCATCGCTTCTAAGTTGAGCTCCTTTCTTTGCCTAAAATCTTGCACAGGGACTGACGTGCCCAAAGGAGTCATAACTCACCTAAGGTCATATTTGAGGACAGTGCCTGCCTCTGACCAGGTCCCCATACAGTTAGTTCTTTCATATTGAGACTTGTGACCTTATGCCCCCTGGTGATCCTCCTTGTGTCTCCTGTATCCTCAGGAAAGGACCTGTGTGCTGAGTGGGGACATGGCTGCCAGCACCAGTGTGTTAGTGCTCCAGGAACTTTCTACTGTGCCTGCAACTCTGGCTACAAGCTCGCAGCAGATGAGAAGAGCTGTCTAGGTGAGTCACATCTGCCCTGCACTGTCGTTGCTCTTCAGCCTTCTTAGGTTCCCCATTGCTCCAGCATCCGTGAGCTCGAGAAGGCGGTTAGAAGGAAAAGCCCTCCTCACTTTGTAAGCCTAATACGGTGGTGATGCCTGAGGTTGCACTTGTGCATGGTGGGACCAGGAATCTTGAGGAATATTGACCCCTGCAGTCCATGGTGGTTTCTATAGCATTTTCTCCCCCTTCAGCCCAGCCTTACACCTAGCTTCAATCTACCTCCAAAGCTTGGGTCTCTTCCCAAGTGGCGCCTTCTAGGTTTTGCTGCACAGATACTATTGGGGGTCTTCAGTTGGGTGGGTCTACCCCGTCCCTTGCTGTTCCTTCTGCAAATGCTTTGAGACCTGGTTCTTCACTTGTGTCTTCATCTTTATCATCAGGCACTGCACACGATACCTTACTTATACACAATTGTGCGTGTGCTATTCCTCCAGCCTCCATGTGGTGTTCTTGTTCCAGCAGTATAAATCAGCCTGTCCTTTGGTTTGTATACTTGTACATGCAAGAATGAACGCAAAGTTTATGTGTAGGTATGTATGTATATTTCACTGAAAATGAGTGGACAGAAGACAGACTTATAAAATCAAACATTCACATTAAAATGAAAAACTTTGGAATATTAGCACTTTCATTCCTATAAGCCCTCAGTTGACCTACTGTAAGGGCTTTTTCACTGAGAGGCTCAACCCACAGAAGTTCCTCATTTTCACACTCTCTCTTGTCCTTGTTTTCTTCTGTCCATCCCACTTCCTTTTCCAGGAATCCCAATTTCTTGCTTGTTTCTACAAAGACTTCTCATCTTTCCTGTTTCCCAGCTCAGCTCTAGGCCATCATCACATGTGCAGACTAAGGCAAGAGCCTCAATTCTTCAGAAGGAAGCTGTAATAACAGTTGCTCTCTTCCATCCATTTCTGTTTCGCAGATGGGGAAATGGATAGGCTCAGCGAGGCAAAGTGGCTGTGCCTCGTTTTCCACATACAGGGGCATGTGGGAGGCAGAGGCCTCATCATAACTACAGATTCTCCCTCTTATGCTTGGCTCAGGGATGGGCATGTTGGCTCTGCTACATCTGGTGTTTGAGTTGGGAGGGTAGCCTGGCCTTACAGGAAATGGGCTTATGTACACAGAGGTTACCTGTGCCTTTGTAACACCTCAGGCTAATTAATCTTCGTAGTTGGAGCACAGACATAAATGTTCTTAAAAAGCTCTTCAGGTGGTCAAGCTTCCCAGGCTGAGAAGCACAGCCCTGGACAAAGGCTGACCTCATCTCTCCTCAGCCATTGACCTATGTGCCGAAGGAACCCATGGCTGTGAGCACCACTGTGTCAATTCCCGGGGCTCTTATTTCTGTCATTGTCGAGCTGGCTTTGTACTCCAGCAGGACCAGAGGAGCTGCAGGGGTGAGTCATTGTTCCCTACCCCTCTTCCCTGCTGCCAGCAGCCCAGACTGAGGCCTCTGATGGCCTCAACCAGAAGCAACATCTTGCTGACTCTTCCTTCCACCAGCCATTGACTACTGTAGCTTCGGGAACCACAGCTGCCAGCATGAGTGTGTTAGCACCCTTGGGGGGCCACGTTGCCGCTGCAGAGAGGGCTATGACCTGCTTCCTGATGGGAGGAGATGCCAGGGTAAAGAGTGTCTCCTGCATGGGGTGGGGTGGGGAGTGACCTGAGCTGGTGAGGTCCCCCCTCTCTCATCCTGCTCCATCTCTCCTTTAAGTCAGAGACTTTTGCAATGGTGTGGACCATGGCTGTGAGTTCCAGTGTGTGAGCCAGGGCCTCTCCTACCGCTGCCTGTGCCCCGAGGGGCGGCAACTTCAGGCAGATGGCAAGAGCTGTGACCGTGAGTTATGGGAGTGTCCTTGCTTTGCCCTCACTTTGCCCTTGCTTCACATGGTGGCACAAACACATTCGTGGATAATGGAATCAAATTAGTAGGTTACAACCAGCATTTAAAAAGAATGGAAAAGAAAATACTTCCCTGATTTTAGAAAGGGTAAACATTATTTCACAAAGCTCAAGTTCAGTTATGCATGAGCATAACTCTTATGATGTATGGTTATCATTTTTTAAATGTGGGTGGTAGTCGAACTTTTGAAATCACCTCTATAACATGTCACAAGTTAGCTTCAGCCAGCTCCATCAACCTTCAGCCTGTGACACTTGAACATATTAAGTTACTGTGGCCTGCCCCTTCTTGAATGTGTTGAGAACAGCCCAGCTCCAATGACTGTACACACTACTCCCATTTCCAGAAGTTCCCGCTCTGCCTGTGCCAACCCTTGATTAGTCTTTGAGTGTTGAGTCCATTCAGGCTGCCCTGATAAGGTACCAGAGACTGTTGGCTGTTTTCATCTTTTTCATGTTACTATAACAAAATATATAAGGTTGGGTAAGTCATTAAAAAAAAAGAGGTTTACTTAGGTCATAGCTCTGAGGCCCTAAGGGCAAGGCACTCTCATCAGCTTGGTTTTTTGTGAGGACCTCATGGCTGATGGCATCATGTGGCAGGAGCATGTGTGAAAGCAATGAGCAGGCAAGTGGAAGAGACCAAACGCATGGGGTGACCTTAGTTTACACCTGCCCCCAGCCATGGTGACTAATACCATCTCTTGAGACCTATCTCCACCTCTCAAGGTGGGCATAAACCCCTTTGCAGCCTATTTACCTCATAAGTGTTTTACCACTTGTCACTACCATTACACTGAGGATCAATCTTCTAGTACATGAACTTTGGGGGACAAACCACATTCAAACCACAGAAGTGGCTTAAATAACATTTATTTCTCATAGTTTGGGAGGCCTGGAAGTCCAAGACCAGAGTGCTGGCTGCATACAGAGCATCTGGTGAGGCCCTGCTTTTGATTCACAGACAGCAGTCTTCTAGGTGTGCATGCACATGGTGAAGGAGAAGCCAGCTCTTTGGGGATTCTTTTTTTCCCCCTAATATTTCTTAGTATATCTATGCAACATACCACGGTTACATTGAGCTTGAGGATTTTGTGCACATACATAGCACAACAGCATTACAATCCCTTCCCTCCCCCCTTATTGGCTCTCCTGCTCCCTCCCTCATCCTCCCCCTCCCACTACTGCACCCATTTGATTCCATAAAATATGTGTATTCTGTGTTTATCATATTAGAGAAACCAATATTTTACCTTCTGAGTTTGACTCACTTCACTGAGCATGGTGGTCTTAACTTGCATCCATTTACCTACAAAAGCCTCAAATTTATCTGTCTTTATAGAAGGGTAGTATGCCATTACATGCATATACCACAGTTTTGGTATCCACTGGTCTGTTGATGGGTATTTTGACATCTTCCACAAGATTCCTGCAGAAGGGTTCACATAACTCCTCATAACTCCATGTAATCCTAATAACCTCTCAAAGACCTTTACCTCTGAAAACTATCAACTGATGAATTTTTAGAGACACAATCATTCAGTCCAAAACAAAGATCACATTAAAAGTTATTACCTCCATGTAGCCTTCATCAACAACCCCAGGAAGGGGCTGGAGGAGTAGCGTGATGGGTAGAGTGCTTGACTAGCAATCACAAAGCCCTGAGTTCCAGTCCTCAGCACCATATAAGCTAGGCATGGGAGCATAGCTCCGTAATCCCAGCACTCATGAGGCTGAATCAGGAGGATTGCTATGAATTCAAAACCAGCCTGCTGTACATAAGTGAGTTCAGAACCCGCCTGGACTACAGAGTGAGAAATTGTACCAAAACAAAACAAAATGACACTCTAGGAAGAACGTCTTGCACCAGCCTTGGGCTGTCTTCCTATTCCCCTCATCTAGCCCTTTCCTTATCTGTAGCAAAGGCAGTCTCTGATTTGCTCTGTTCTATCCTGATTTGTTCATGAATCAGGGTTATGCTTTCTTTGTTGTTGAATTCCCTTCAGGGCCAATCAAAGCCTGTGGTTCATAGTAGGAAGGCAACATTGTAGAATAGGAGTAGGGGGGTTGGAGTCAGACCAACTTGGCTTTAAGTCTTGGTTCAGGCATTATTAGCTATGGAATTTGAGGTAAGTCTATCCATTGGAACCTCAAGTTATAAAAAATAGGGATAATACTCAAGGTTATTGGAAAAATTGAAAAAATATATAAATATCATACCTTGCCCGGTGTCTGGCACATGGTAAACCGTCAGTAAATGTATTTAATTTTATTAAAACTGGTTCAATGCTTAGACTTGTGCCTGATACATATATGATCAATAAATGATAGGTATAGGGATAGCTGTTTTTACTCTTGGTTATTTAGGTGATTTTAAAAAGATGCCAGGGCTGGAGGAATAGCACAGCAGTTAGAGTACTTGCCTAACAAGCACAAGGCCCTCGGTTCAATTTCCCCGGACTATATAAACTGGGTGTGGTGGCACATCTGTAATCCCTAAGGAGACATGGAGTGGGGGACAGATTGCTGTGAGTTCAAGGCCAGCCTAGGCTATACAGTTAGTTCAGGACCAGTCAAAATAAAAAATAAAATAAAATAAAAACATGCCATTAGCAGACGCTTTGTGCTAAGCATTCAGTAGATACCAAGTTAGTAGATTCCAAGTTAGCATGCCGCTGGACCCAGCCAGGTCTTAATAACTGGTATTAGTTACATAACGAAGGCTTGTGAGTGGGTATCTGTTTATCGCCAGCCTAGTCACCTGTCTTCCCTCTCCACCCACTTTCTTGCGGCATAGGGTGCCGGGAAGGCCACGTGGACCTCGTCATGCTGGTCGATGGCTCCAAGAGCGTGCGCCCACAGAACTTCGAGCTGGTGAAGCGCTTTGTGAACCAGATCGTGGACTTCCTGGATGTGTCTCCCGAGGGCACGCGCATAGGGCTGGTGCAGTTCTCCAGCCGGGTGCGCACGGAGTTCCCGCTGGGCCGCTACGGCACGGCCGCGGAGGTGAAGCAGGCAGTGCTGGCTGTGGAGTACATGGAGCGCGGCACCATGACCGGGCTGGCGCTACGTCACATGGTGGAGCACAGCTTCTCTGAGGCGCAGGGTGCGCGGCCCCGCGCCCTCAATGTGCCCCGAGTAGGCCTGGTCTTCACCGACGGCCGCTCCCAGGACGACATCTCGGTGTGGGCCGCACGCGCCAAGGAGGAAGGTGGGCTTGGCGTGGTGTGACCGCGCTGCGGCCGGGATGGACACGGAAGGCGGCCCTGCAAGGCCCACGGTGCCTTACAATCCTCTCCCCGATTCCCGTCTTCTAGGAATCGTAATGTACGCCGTGGGCGTGGGCAAGGCAGTGGAGGAGGAGCTGCGCCAGATCGCCTCGGAGCCTGCCGAACTGCACGTGTCCTACTCCCCGGATTTCAGCACCATGACGCACCTCCTGGAGACCCTCAAGGGCAGCATCTGCCCAGGTGAGTGCCGGGACCCTCCCCACTCCTCACCGCCCAGCCGCTGCTGGCCCTCCTTTCTACTCACTGTCCAACCCCCCTCCCACCTCCCAAGTGGGGTATAGCAAGGACGGGGACCGTGAGACAGAGCACTGTGGCCTAAGCTGTGATCCGTGGACCAGCAGGCAGGCTGTCACCGGGTAGCTTGTTAGAAACATAGAAAATCTCCCCAAGGTGTATGTAAGCAACATGCTACTGAATCTGCTTTCCTATTCAAAGAACAAAGAAACAGCATTTCTGGTACTTTCCAGAGGTAAAGAATTAGACTTTGCACTTTAACCAAACCCTCAGGTAATTAGAATGCATGTTAAAGTTGAAGTGCTACGCTTTATAATAGCCAAATCTTGGAAGAAGCCAATATGTCCAACAGCAGATGGATGGATAAGGACGTACAAAATGGAGTACTACTCTGCCATAAAGAAAGACAAATTTGAGTCATCTGTAGGAAAATGGATGCACCTTGAGACCATATGCTTAACAAACTGAATCAGACACAGAAGGTAAATATCACATGATTTCTTTAATATGAGAAAAGCAAACCATTAAAAAAAAGTAAAGGAGAGACAGACGGAAGAGGGGCTGGATGAATAGCATAGCAGTTACAGCACTTGCTTAGCAAGTGCAAGGCCCTGAGTCTGATTCCCCAGAACCATAAAAGCCTGGTGTGATGGCACATGCCAGTAATCTCAGCACTTGGGAGGCTGAGGTAGGACGACTGCCATGAGTTTTAGGCCAGCCTGGGCTACATAATAAATTCAGGACCAGCCTAGACCACAGAGCAAGAACCTGTTAAAAAAAAAAAAACGAAAAAGAAAAGAAATGGAAGAGAGTAACAAGACAGACCATGCGAAGAGTGAAAAGGGACAGTGGGTGAGAGGGTGGGAAGAGGAAAGGGATGTGATATGTAAATAATAAAAAGTAATAGAAAAAGAAAGTTAAAGTGCTAGACTAGGCCATTTGCCCTCCCAAATTAGTGGCATTCAAAATAATTTGAAAAAAAGCTTTGAAAGATATGCCCAGTTCAGCATTTGTAGGTGGAGTTGCAGCGTTATCTCCCTTGAAATTGTTAGACTTTGGCATTATGGACTTTGAGCTACGGACTTGGGAGTGGGAGACACAGCTCAGTGATCAGTGCACTTGCCTGGCAAGCTGCAAGGCCCTGGGTTCAATTCCAGAGCACCACATAAGCCAGGCATGGTGGTGTGGTAATCTCAGCACTTGGGAGGCTGAGGCAGGAGGACTGCAGTGAGTTCAAGGCCAGCCTGAGCTACATAATGAGTTCAGAGCCAGCTGGGACTGAAGAGTGAATCTCTGTCTCAAAATTAACAGCCCAACAAAACCACACGAAAAAAATCAAAAACAAAACCCCACAACTTTACGGATTTGGCAAACCCCAGGAATGCTTTTTAGCTGTTGTTTGTTTTTGGTATTGAGAATCAAGCTCAGGCCCTTCACAAACTGACCTATGTCCTTGGCCCATTTTTATTTTTGTGAGACATGGTCTTGCTAAGTTGCCCAGGCTAGGCTCACACTAGTGATTCTCTTGCCTCCTTCTCTCAGAATGCTGGGATTACAGGCCAGTATCACTGAGCCCGGCAGTCGTGCTGAGTATGCAAAGACATGTACTTTGGGATCATATAACTCATAAATACAACCTACTTTATCCGGTCCTCAGCTGAGGGAAGAGGGACCAGCTGAGGGAGCAGCTTTTTTTTTTTTCTTTTTCTTCTTCAGATTATTAGGTTTTTACCTTCAGAGATAGGTGCAGTAGAGCTGGGCCATGCCTGGCAAATTTCCATGTATGTATAGTACATAACACACATTTCTCTTTTATCACTCCCTAACAGTTAACCAAGGTAGCTGGGCCCTGTGGTATAGACTTATAATTTCAACATTCTAGGAAGCTGAGATAGGAGGATTTCAAGTTTGAGTTCAGATAATGGCAACTTAGCAACTTGATGAGACCCTGTCTGAAAATCAAAAATTAAACATAGTCTGGGGCGTACCTTACTGCAGAGGTTCTGTACCTGATTCCCGTACCACAAACACACACATTCATGTACATGTGTGTGTACACACACACACACACACACACACACACACTGCAGGGTGTGTAGAGGCACTGAATTTGCTGCCTTTACAGGGTCTTTCTTATTCTGATTCTTACGTTTTCTGCACTGTGACTTTGGAAGGGCCCCTTAATGACCCCACCTACTTTAACTTTCCTCTTTGGAACAAAGGGAGGGTCCCACCTGCCCAAGATTGCATCTAGCTCCAGAATTTTACAGAAGTCTGGGCTCTGTGGCTGAGGATCTTTACCAACTGGTTATATGACCCTGGGCAGACTCTCCCTCTTCTCTAACCCTTGGCTTCCCATCTGTAAAGTTAAGGATCTTTATGGGACTGCTATTGATAGCCACCAGTGACATGACATATAGCATTTCATTAAGGGTACACACGAGAATAAGAGATAACCTTTAAGTCATAACAGCAACTCTTAACAAAGGCAGTGCAAGACATTGTGCTTACTACTTAACTACCTATAGTACTGAAAATAGCACACAGTTACAGAGCTTATTTAAGACACTATCTATAGTAAGATTCATCACTATTTTATGTATTAAGAAAAATAGGTGCAAAATGTAACTTAAAGGCCCTCTGTCAGTAGTGCTTGAGAAGCACTAGATTTGATCATTTCCTCAAGCATTAGCATGAATTGACACCACCTTTGCCGGGGGGGGGGGTGTAAAACAGATTGCTGGGCTTCATCCCTAGATTTTCTTATGCTGTAGGTCTGAGATGGGGTCTGATAATTTGCATTTGTGATACATTTCTATCTGATGCTGCTGCCGGTGGTTCAAGGACTACACTTTGTGAACTACTAGTTCCATTGAAATATATTATGGAGTGGTTACTTGTGCGGGGCAATGTTCCAGGTTTGTGCTTTCCAATAAGCCAGATGCTATGTGTGCCTATTTAAATGAAATGAAATAAAATAAAATAAAATAAAAATATGATTCTTCAGTTACACCAGTCACATTGCAAGTGTTAAATAACCACTCGTGTCTTGTGGGTATTGCATCGGGCAGGTGGATACACAATACTTCCTTTGGAAAGCGCGTGCTACCCTGGATCCTTGCTAAAGTGTAGTCCACGGGACAGCAGTACCAGTGGCAGTGCCACCTCTTGGGGGCTTATGGGACGTGTAGATGCTCAGCTTCCCGTTCTAAATCAGAATCTCTATTTTAATGTCATCAGAATTCCTCTGCTGATTCCAATAAGCATTTTCCCCTGAGCATTAAGTCTTGAGAAACTCTTATTTCCGCCTCCACCCCTTTACTGAATCTTCACAACCATCACCGAGTGACTGCTCTTATATCCGTTTATAGATGAGGAAGCCGAGGAGGTCTGAAGAGGTTGAATGAGTTTTCGATGCTTCCCAGCTATATTTTATTAACCTGGGAGCATCCCAGGCCTTTCTGAATTCAAACACTCTCAACCCCTGACTCAGTGCAAGTGGATCAGAGGACCCATGTGAGGCCCAATTCCGTCTCTTGCAGTTTCTCTCTTTTAAAAATTTATTAGCGTATATTTTCAGTACATACTGATTATGCTCGTCTTGGGGAACTGGCACGTGTAACATATGGCGATCATGTCCTCACTCTGTTCCCTGTTGCAGAAGAGGGCATCGGCGCGGGGACGGAGCTCCGGAGCCCCTGCGAGTGCGAGAGCCTCGTGGAGTTCCAGGGCCGCACGCTGGGGGCGTTCGAGGGCCTGGCGCGGAATTATATCCTTTGAGGCAGGCGGCGCGGGCTGGAGGGATGGCGAAGGGACCTCCACACCCCGGCTGCTTCCTTAGCGGCTCACTGGCCCAGCTGACGGCGCGCCTGGAGGATCTGGAGAACCAGCTGGCCACCCGGAAGTGAGGGCCGCCGGTGGGCGCTCGCGCATGCGCCGTGGCGGGAGGCGCTGGAGGTGTCCGCGCCGCGCTCCCGCTGGCCGGACCTCTGGGGACACCGGGCAAGGGCAGGAGGCCCTGCTAGACTCCCACGCCCTCGCCGCGTGCGCTCCGATCTTTGTTGGATTTCATTGTTTTCTTTTTCTTAAAAAAAACCCAAAACTGTTTTCCACCGGGTTGTTTCGTGGGACTTGCTGTGCCGCCAGGGGGAGGGGAGGCCAGACGAGCGCGGCGCCCGGGTGGCGGCTCCTTGCAGAAAGGCTCATTGTGCGGGGGTCGAGGTGGGGAGCGGGGCCCGGCGCTACTTCCCCCTCCTTGTTTATTCAGCGAAGAACAGACGCCTTCTTGTGCAAGAAGCGGGAAGGAAAGGGGCTCACCGGGAACCCTCGGGGTCTGAGCAAGTCGGCACTCCCGGCAGCCCCCCATGGACTGAGCTCATCACCCTGACATGGCCTGTGTCGTGGTGCCCCGCCCCGTACCCCGCTCAAAAGCCGCGGGGAACTTGGTAAGGAAGTGGCAGGCAGTCCGTGGACCGAGTGGGGGAGGATAGTTGAGTTTCGCCCGGATACCTGCAACAGGTCGGGGAACATACTAGCTAGGACCCCGAGCCCAGCCTGTCGGTAAACAAAACACAATTCTCTTGTCAGTGAAGAACACCATCTCATACCATTTCCCAGATGAATGCAAGAAGCTGCCTCTTAATCACTCTGGATTTATTCCCTTATCACTGAAGAGATTGAAACTGTTGCCTTTGGGGGTGATGAGACCCCAGGAAATTCTTCTAAGGCAACTGACAATGCCTAGAACGTGTTAGGCCCTCAATTATTTTTATTAATCAGCTGTTAGCTAACACACTTAGTTGAGCATTATTTTTAAGAGATTTGCAGGTATAGCATTTTCATTTTATCTTTTTTTTTTTTTTTTGAGACAGTATTGCTGTTGTCCAAGGTGGTCCTGAACTACTCACTGTGTAGACCAGGCTGGCCTCAAACTCACAGTAATCCTCCTGCCTCTGGCACCAGACTGCTGAAGTTATAGGCATGTGTCACACGCCCAGCTATTATGTGGTACTGGGGAATTGAACTCAGGGCCTTGCACTTTCTAGGCAAGCATTCCAACTGCTGTGCCATTCCTCCAGCCCAAGAAGAATTACTGCCTTTAAACTGTGTGTTGTGGCGCTTATCTGTAATCCTAACACTGTGGAGGTTATGGCAGGAGGATTACAAATTTTAATCCAGCATGGCCAATTTAGCAAGACTTCCTCTCAAAGTAAAAGACTAGGTATGTAGTTTAGTGTGAAGACTCTAGTTTCAATCCCTGGTACTAGAAAAAAAGAAGAGTTACTACTTTTATCATTCTCATTTTACAGATGATGAAATTGAGGCAGAGCAAAGCTGAAGTCCTCAAAATCATGTAACTAGTAAGAATCAGAACCAAGATGTACTAGTTTCCTATGACTGCTATAACAGTCACAATTATTATTATTATTTTTTGAGATACAGTCTTTCTCTGCAGTCCTGATAGGTCCTGAACTCACTATGTAGCCCAGGCTGGCCTAGAAGTCACAGCCATCCTCTTGCCTCACCCTCCTGAGTGCTGGCATTACAGACGTACACCATTATACCTGTTTTCATGTGGTGCTGGGGTATCAAACCCTGGGCCTTGAGCATGTTAGGTAAGCACTCTAACCACTGAGCTATGCCACCAGCCCTAAATTATCACAAATTAAGGAGCTTAACTATAACAGATTTCATTATCTTAGAGCTCTGGTGGCCAGAAGTCTAAGATGGCTTGGCAGGGCTGCATTCCTTCTGGAGGCTTCTGTTTTCCTGTCTTTGTCCCACATCTAGAGGCCAGCTCCATCTCTTGGCCTTCTCATCCCCAATCTTTTCAACTCCGCTTCCATATACACCCTTCCCTGACCTTGACCCTCTTGTCTCATAAGGATTCTTGTAATTATCTTGTGATGACATGGATGATGGTAGTATGTATAGCTCTGTAACATAACTCATCTGTCAAGTTTCCAGGGATCAGAATGTAGACACTTTGGGGGACATTATTCTGTCTGCCATAATGGCTTGGGTCATGTGCCCTTCTGTGCGGGGCCCCTTGCTAGGCTGAGTGAAGAGGGAGGCAGATGACGGAGAAGAGTCCTTGAGTGCAGGGGAACTCAGAGGGTAGAAGGGGTGACATCCACCAGACTCTAGCTGCTGCTGCAAGAGGGCCCTTCAGACAAGAGGATGGACCAGCAGGCAGGTAAGGAGAGAGACCGCCTAGAGGAAAGCTTGAAATCATGCATGGAGATTTTACAGGTGACCGTGAAGGCTTTTTACAGGTGGGTGAAGGGTGTGAGTGTGAGAATGGGGGTGGCCAAGATCTTACTTGAACATGAGGGTCAGTTGAGCTGATGTGCTATGGATAGCTGTTGGCAGGAAACTTCACTTCGATCAACCCTTTCTTTTTACAGTTGAGGAAACTGAGGCTTAGAGGACACAGATGCTTGCCAAGCACGATATAGTGAGAAAATAACAGCAGGACAGGCAAAATCCTGGAGTAGGGTATCACACTGGAAAAGAGTACTGAACTGGCTGGGGGCATCATCGAAGGAGGGTAAAAGCCAGGCTCCTTCTTTCCCTGGCCTTGGCCAACAAGGCCTTTTCTTTTTCCCTCATGGGCTCTTTTTCTCCTGTAATCTTCCTAGCGGTCGCTAGATGGCACCCAGAGATCTGCTTTGGTGTTGCGTCCCAGCACTCTTGAAGGCTTTTGACATGTGAATTGAGGAGCTTGTCCACTATAAAATCATCTTCTCCCTTTACACCTGTATGGGTTACCATTTTGAGAGCGGCAGAATTAATGGAGCATATAGACATCAAAGGGGATTTATTTGGAGGCTCACAAGCTTGAGATGAGGGATAGCCCAGAATGACCATGTGCATCAGTGAGAGTTTGAGGCTGGGTTGGCTGCTCAGAGGTGAGACTGCACGATAGCCAGTGTGAGCCTGCCCCAGTCTTAGTCCAAAAAGGGATGCGAAGATCTGAGACTGGAGCGAATCTGCCTCGGAAACTGGTGTTAGGAAGGCAGAAGTGAGTCAATGTCTGGAAACAGTGGGAAGGCCAGAGCTCTCCCAGGAAAAGCTGTAACCTACGTACCTACCTATCTACCTACTTTCCTTCCTTCCTTCCTTCCTTCCTTCCTTCCTTCCTTCCTTCCTTCCTTCCTCCCTTCCTTCTTTCCTTCCTTTCTTTCCTTCCTTCCTTCCTTCCTGCCTAATTCAAGCTGGCAGTCGGGCCACCCACACCCCAGGTGGTTGTTCTTCTCTCATTTGCTGGCCTGCAAGTCAATCACACACACCTGAAGCTGTGCCTTGGGTATTTTCGTATCTCACCAAGTTGATGCAATTCCTCCAAAGGTCACAATACCCAAGGTTTTATTTATTATTTTATCTTATTTTATTTTGGATACATGGTCTCCCTCTCTAGTCCAGGTTGGTCTCCAGGCTTGGAGCTCAAGCTGGCCTCGAACTCACAGCGATACTCCAGCCTCAAACTGAGTGCTGGGATTATAGGAGTGAGATACCATGCCAGGTTTTTGTGGTGCTGGGGGAATCAACCCACAGGCCTATGCAAGTGCTATGCTCCCAGTCTCCACCCAAGGTTTTTAAAATAATAAAGAGCTAGATCAGCAGGGTGGAGGTGAGAGATGACTCCAGGGTAGAGGGTAGGTGTGGGGAGGCAGCCCGGTTTCTTGGGCTCAACCCCTTCTACCTACAACAGCCTGCCTTTGGAGTGTGGGTCTTGCTCATCTCATTTCAGGATGGGAGGAACCAAGTGCTTGGCCTTCAGTGCCTGTTGGATCAGTGGCTAGTGCATGCCCGTCTCAGGGGCATTTTTACGTTGCAAGAACCAGGGAGGAAGAGTGCAAAGGCTGATCCAAGGAGAAACTTGTTCCTGGAGGGATTTCAGGCAGCCAGGGGTATATGTGAGCCAGGCTGACCCTGGGTTTCAGAGGCTGTGCCAGCCCCTCACTCTATGATCCCACGGAGTTTTCAAGGTAACACTGAGATCAATGTCACCTTTCTTGGACATCCTTGATGCTCACGGTATTTTCTTGAACAGAAGAGTCAGAAGTACGGAGAATGTTTAGGGTGAAAATGGGGATCTTTCCTGGAGTCTATACCTGCTAGCTCCCTACAGCCTGAGGGTGTGGGAGGAGAGAGAGGATGTGGGGAAGCTACGGCATGCAGGCGTGATTGCAGCCTTTCCACCCTGGACTCAGCTGCATTCCAGGAGGGCACGAGGAGGGAGAGGGTGGAGAATCACTGGTGGGTGAATTGAGGAGAAACAGATGCGATGGTACTAATAACCACAGTGGCTAGTGTTGGAGTGCTTCAGCGATTTCCCATCATTCATAGTTCACCTGGGCCACACACCCACCCTAGGAGGACGACAAGGCGGTTGCTATTTTATAGAAGAGAAAACTCCAGCTGCAGAGGAAGAATAACTTGCCCAAATTTACATGTCAGGTTACTCCCAGGGTTGGACAGGCTCCAGACCTCCTGGCTCCAAGCCTGGGGTCTCCCTGCTCACGTGGGCCACAGCTGTGGCAGGCCAGAGAGAATGGGGCCTTTATCAGTGTCAAAGCTCAATCACAGCTCTTCTGTAGTTGCAGGTTTGGATTTAGGCTGGACCCTTAGGAAGTCAGAGGATAGGAGGGTCAGGTTAGAGCAGAAGATCAGCCTTCTAGATCAAATATGTCCTGCAGGTTTCCCTCACTCCTCATGCTGCCCGAGCTGTGGGTGGTTCTTCACAGGTTCCCATGCCATGGCTCTGGCCTGGATTCTGCTTCTTCCCTTCATTGTGTGCGTGTGTGTGTGTGTGTGTGTGTGTGTGTGTGTGCACACACACGTGTGCACATGCATATTCACCATTCCTGGCAGAAGCCTTCACTATGCCCTCCTTAACGTGGCACAGGCTTATCACACATTGTGCTTAAAGAGAAAACCCCCCCTTTGAGAAAAACTCCCCCTGCTTGCCTCCCATGTGCGGGCCTCGGTGCTGGAAGCTCTCACTTGCATTATGTCCCACACCCCGACTGCTCCATGGGTTTAAGTCCCTTCCTCACCTTTAAAGTGAATAGTGGCTTTCAGGGAGGAAAGCAGAGTGGCGTCACCTCAATTTTGCCAGCTTTAAGCAGAAGCTGTCACACTATTTTATAAAGTGTTTCCTAAGCAGCACATGCCTGTAATCCCAGCACTCACAGAGGCAGGGAGGATTGCCTCGAGAGAGCAAAATCCTGTTTCAGAAAAACCCCAAAAAACAAAAAAACCCCTAAACATTTAAAATATTTTAGTGCACATTGAAGAAAGCACCAGGTTTCCTTATGGTACTTTTGTATACACATACAGATATCTCCCATCTACTCCTGTTCCCCACAGCCTGTGTGCTTTCCTCTTGTCTAACAATAGTCCCCCCCCCCTCACTTTTTTTTTTAGATTTCCAAATGTCAGAGAAAACATGATACCTGTCGTTCTGGTTTGGCTTAGTTCACTTAACACGATGACTTTGAATTCCACTCTTTTTACTGTAATGACGTAACTTTCTTCCTCTTTTTGGTTGAATAATGCTCCATTGTGTATACAGATCATATTTTAGAAATCCCTTCATCTGTTGACGGGCACCCAGGCTGGTCTCACATCTTGGCTGTTGTGAATTAGGCTGCACCAGACATGGGTAGGCAGGTGTCCCACAGTGAGTGACTTTGATTCTTTTGGGCATGCACCCAGAAGTCGTACAGCTGGGTCATATGGTAGTTCTACTTTTAAATTTTTAGTTAACTAATTGAGACAGAATCTTGCTCTATAGTCCAGGCTGGTCCTGAACTCATTATATAGCCTACGCTGGCCTGAAACTCATGGCAATCCTGCTGCTTCAACCTCCTGAGTGCCAGGATTGCAGATGTGTACCACCATGCTCAGTTTGTGTGGTGCTGGGGAATTGAACCCAGGGCTTTGCACTTGCTAGATAAATAATTTAACTTCTGAACTGTGCCCCTAACTCAGTAGTTCTATTTTTATTTTTATATTTTTTAGGAAATTTCATACTGGTTTCCATAGAGGCTGTACTAATTTACACTTCTACCAGCACTGTAGGAGAGTTCCTTTTCCCCTACACCCTTGCCAGCATGCATTTAAAAAATTTTTTTGTGTGGATTTAGTGTGTGTGTGTGTGTGTGTGTGTGTGTGTTACTGGGGATTTAGCCCAGAGCCATCACATTGAGCTACACCCCCAGCACATTTTTATTTTTAATGTCGAGACATGGTCTGATTAAGTCATTAAATTACCCAGTCTGGGTTCAATCTTGCATCAGCCTCTCAGGGTGCTGGGATTACAGGCCTGCACCACCAGGCCGGCCTCATTTTTTGTATTTTTGATGACAGCCGTTCTGATTGAAGCAAGACGGGACCTTAATTTAGTTTTGATATACATTTACCGAATGGCTAAGATATGGAACATTTTTTCATTATTGTTCATTTGTATTTTTTTTCAGATGACACAGGTGTAGCACACAGTTTAATAATAAAATATACAATATCTTTATAGCAAACTCCTTTAAGCCAACAGATTCTTACACTATCCTTGTGTTGTTTGCTGCCAGCCTCCTGCATCCACAGCTAATGTGACTTGTGACTTAATTCACTGCTGTATTCCCCACATCTACAACAGAGCCTGGTATTTAGTATGTGTCGCAGTCACTTTCTTATTGCCGAACACAAACCCCAACCCTCGCGACGTGAGGGAGTTTATTCTGGCTGCCCCAGAGGTCTCAGTCCATGCACGGCCAGCTAACAATGTCAGAGAGGGCTGGTGTGGAGCAAAGTCACTCACAGCAGGGAGTCCAGAAGCAGGACAGAAGAGAGCAACCAGCCAGGGAGACACCCTCTTCCAGGCCACGCCCCCGCGTGACCCCGTCCTCCAACCAGGACCCACCGCCCAGCAGCTTGTGAAATCATGGATAGGTTAATCCACAGAGCCTCAGTGCTATCTTTGCAGAAAGGCCTCCAGCAGTTAACATTACATAGAAGAGGTGCATGGTCACAGAGGAGGCACCATCTCTTCCCCAGGGGGGCTCAGAGGACTCTATCTTCTTTGTGGCCACCAGGGGGCAGTGTCCTCAGGCCACTTCAGACAGTGCTCCAAAGTATTTTTAAAATAATACTTTATTAGTGAGTGTTACTACTCTGTGATGACGGGGTTGATTTGGGGAAGCTGGACATATTTTAGTCCACTGCCACCCTATTATCCCCTTCTTTATCTTCTCCTCACCTCTCCTATTTGTCCAATGTATTTTTGAACACAACAGAATTGAAAGTAGTAGTAGTAGTAGTAGTAGTAGTAGTAGAAGAATGAGAGATTAATGACCGATGGAGAGAGGAAAAACTGTCCATTGGGTTTAGCAACCTGAAGGTCCGTGGTGATGTTGACAAGAACCGAATCAGTGGAGTGATGTGCAGTTCGTGCTGATGTGGACCAGCTGGAGTAGGCATGGGGCAGAGGATGTGAAGAAAGGAATTAAAGACAAGAGTTATTGATCTTATTTTTTTAAGGAGTTTTCCTGCAAGCAAAAATTTTTCTCTTTAGCTAAGAAATTTGAATGGAAAGAGGAAAAAGAAAAATTGGTAAAATTAATTTTAGGTTTACAGAAAACTTTCTGAATCTTATACAGAGTTCAGATACACCTCATCCCATTGAAATATCTTCCCTTAAAGGACATGTGTATACTTGTCAGAACCAATGAGCCAAAACTGGTATATTGTTATAAGCCTGTTCCTTATTTGGGTGTCCTTAGCCTAATTAGCCCATCCTGAGCCCCCGGAGTATTAGGAGAAACTAAGGAAACATGAATAAAGAATGGTCCAAAGATCTAACAGAATGTTTCAGTTTGAGAGTTTCTCCGGCCTTCTTTGTTCTTGACGACTTGATGATTTTGAGGAATAGTAGTAGTTTCTAGGATATGCCTCATCTGGGGCTCATCTGATTTTTGTTATGGCTAGACTGGGTTTTTGGGGCTGGAAGAAAAACTGTGAAGGGGAAAGGGCTGTTAAAAGAGATAGTTTCAAACTTTTGAACTAGATCCTGGTGAGGTTAGGGGAATAGCTGTTTGAAAAAGTTTAAAACCTAGCAACAGGCCTTGTCTCATTCTATTTTAAAAAGCATTAACACTGAAACATTAGCTTCCTTCTTCTTCCTTCCTTTCTTTCTTTCTTTCTTTCTCTTTCTTTCTTTCTTTCTGTCTGTCTTTCTTTCTTTCTTTCTTTCTTTCTGTCTGTCTTTCTTTCTTTCTTTCTGTCTGTCTGTCTGTCTGTCTGTCTTTCTTTCTGTCCCTGAGACATGATCTCACTAAGTCACTAAGTAGCCCAGGCTGGGCTTCAGCTTGCCGTCCTCCCAGCTAAGCCTCCATCCACTGGCCTCAAATGAAACATTAGCCTTACATGAGAAGAAGCTTGGTGGATGGAGGTGGTAAGCGTTCCGAGTTCCCCACACAAACTACAGGGAGGGTGGGAAAGTTGAGTTCATGTTTCTGAAATGTTTATTGTCAGAGCAAAAAATGTTGAGCTTTTGGGGTAGCCATTCCTGGATCTAGGGTTGAGATGTCAACTTTTCTGGTCCCCAAACTTAATCTTACTACTTTCTCAAAAATTATTCACATTCTAGGAACTGAGTTCACCAACCAGATAGAGTAAACAGAATTCGCCCTGGAGCTTATGGTGAGGACCTATGTGATGTCATTTGGTCAGAAGTAGGTGTTACTGTCTCCAACTTGCTGATGAGTTAAAGGGGAATTGAAAGAGAGGAAAGTAACTTGTCTGGAGACACATCTAACAAATCACAAAGCAAGGACTAGAATGAAGGTCAATTCAAATCAAGTCTACACATTTTTTCAGTCATGAAAATCTCTCCTTTAGTCACATACTCTACGGATTTGTTGTGGGGAGTGTCCACCTGACTAGCACTCTCAGCACTCAGGTATGAGGTTGGAAGCCTCCTCCCTCCCTTTCCTGCTACTAGGACATATGGGAAACCCAGTTAGTCACTAAGATTGCTCTCGGTCTCTTTCAGGCATGCAGAAGAGACTGCAAATTAGTACTTCTTTTTCCTGGAGAGCAACTTTTCAGTAAGCACTAAGAAATTTACATCTATTAGTATTCACTGACATCATAATTTTGCTTCTAGTAATCTCCGGAAATATACACTGACAGAAATATATAAAACATGAGAAAGCATTTGTGTATGAAATGAGACTTATGTCAGAATTATCTATAACAAGAAAAACTGGAAATATCACTACTAGTCAATCATACAGACTAAGCCATGACATACATTTTTCTGGATGAAATATTGCAGGGACATAAAAGTTATGCTTGTTTGTTACTTATTTTATTTATTTCAGTACTAGAAATTGAACCCAGAGACTTTTTTTTTAAGTCACTAAGCTGCCCAGGCTGATCTCAAGCTTGTGATTCTCCTGCCTCAGTTTTCCACAGTACTGAGATCCCAGGTATACACTATCATGCCTGGCTTTATGGCAATCTTTATGAGGAGCTTATTTAAAAAAAAAACCCTGAAAAGTGCTTATATAGTCACCATGGTTTCCATTGCTCTTCCTAGCACACAAGGCACTTGGCAGATTTAATTCTTTACTGTCTACTTAAGGAAGGCCACAAGCAGTGCCTTCCAGTGCTCTTCCACATTGACCGTAGCAATAGCCACAAAACCTTCCCTTTTTCCTTGTAGTCTAAAGAATCTCTTGGTTTCCATTGCTCTTCCTAGCACACAAGGCACTTGGCAGATTTAATTCTTTACTGTCTACTTAAGGAAGGCCACAAGCAGTGCCTTCCAGTGCTCTTCCACATTGACCGTAGCAATAGCCACAAAACCTTCCCTTTTTCCTTGTAGTCTAAAGAATCTCTTGGACTGTGGCATGGGAATACGTCCCAACACCTTGTTTCTCGTCTATGTGGTGAGACTACACAGGCGTTTATTTCCTAAGATGACTGTGAAGATCAAAGGAGAGCCAGCAGGTGGAGCTGGATCCCCAGCTCTGTCTGATCCCAGAACCTGTCCTCTTTTTGCATCTAGGACTGCAAGCCAGTTAGATGGACTCAGGAATTGGTATTTATCTGCCGGAACTGAACCTTTGAAAATGATTTCTAGATTTAAAACTTATGAGCTTCAAAAGAACTGTTAAGAAGATGAGCTAGTCACTAGGACTTGGAGAAAATATTCACGACACATGTGACAGAATGGGTGCTTATGTCTGACAAAGGATGAACATATACCAACCATATATAAAGAGTACCCACAACTCAACGACAAAACAAGATCAAGACTTGAACAGAGAAAAATGACACATGAATGATAATAAGCACATAAACAATATCCAACATGACTAGTCACCAGAAAATGAAAAGTTAATCCACAATGAGATCTTACTTTATACTTGCCTAAGTGTTTAAGAGAGACTGACATCAGGTATGGTGAGAAGGTGGGACAATTAGAATTGTTACCCACTGCAGATGAAAAATGCAAAAACAGTACAGTCACCTTGGAAAACTGACAGTTTATAATAAAGCTAAATATCCATCTACCTATTCACCAACAATCCCACTCCTAGTACTCAAGAGAAATGAGAGCACTTCTATACAAAGGTTTTTCAAGGATGCTTATAAAACTTAGAATAGCTCCAAACTAGCCCACTGCAAGCACTCCTCAATGAGAACATGGAAAACTAGATTGTGGACTACACACACAAGGGAATACCACTTAGTAATGAAAAGGAGTAGGCTGCCAACACAGGCAACAACATGGGTGGGTTTAAAATGATTATGTTGAAGCAAAGAAACTAAACACAAAAGAGTCCGAGCAATTTGGTGCTGTCGATCTGAAATTCTGGAGCCTGCAAATCTACAGTGGAAGAAAGAAGTCATCGCAGCCGAGGAGTAGGGTTATTGGGGTTGTAAAACTGATTTAAAACAACACAAGGGAAATATTTTGTGGTAATGAAAATAAAGTATTTCTTGTGTCTGTGTGTGTGTACATTAATCAATATTCACCAAACTATACATAGGAACATTTGCATTTTATTGAATGTAATTATATGTTTAAAGGGATTGAAAATGATTTATGCTCTGCTTAATAGTTCTACAATCATCGAATGGTCTCTTTGATATGAGAGACCCAGATCACAACTTTATGGAACTTAAAACGAAAAACAAAGTGAAACAGGGTGGTAGGGTGGGGAGGAAAGGAGGGGTGGGTAGGGGGAGCGACAAAAGGAGAGTGGGAAAGTCCTTGTCACGTTGACAAGATACGTAGGTGTGCAAAATGCTAAACTTCATTACAAACCTTAAATTTTGCACTTATACATATCAATAAAATGGGAGGGGGGGGGAGAAGACAAATAAAAAAAATAGTTCCACAATCCCTGTCTCACCCAGGCCTCTCTGGTGCTGTTGTTGTGAGTTGTGTAGTCTCCAGTGATCTTTTCTCAAGGTCTGGTCAGAGCTCCAGAAATCAACTCCTCATGACAGACTGTAGCTCCCACTATTATATTTGAAAACGAGATGCCTTCCTCCAAGCCTGCAAGGAATTGCCAGACGTGCTCTCTTGGTGTTTCTCTGACACCTTCACTATAGTTTTTGGGGTGGTTGCTGATGGGGTGGCATTGAAATTCTTTTGTTATCAATGTGTTCAGAGGATCCTGGTTGCCTTTCCCTCAGATTTCAGGTGTTGCCTCTCCCAAGACTAAGTTTTGCTCTGTAAGGATTTAATTCCTGTTAGAAACACTTCCTTACCATCCTATGTGAATTGTATTCTGGAAAATCTAATCAGTGGGGAGAAAGTGTCCAAAGTGCAAGTCAGGAATGGCTGGAATGCGGAAGCTCCACTGGGGAGTGGCTGGGCCACTCAGTTGCTTTTAGTGTAGGAGGAGATGTTGCAGTCACTTCTGTCATCCCTTGATTATCAGGGAGGATTCAAATAATCTCTAATTTCCTTGTCCTCATTCCTCTCCCAAGCTTTCTGATCCACCTTAACAGAGGTTTCTTCACTGTGGCCATCACTACCATAAAAGCATCTGGCAAAAGATTCCACTGAGTCTTTGGACCTCAAACTTGAACCCCACAATCCCATTGGCCCATGTTAGAGTAATCATTTTTAAGGGTCCCTTTCTAATTAAGAACAAGAAATCACAGAAATCCCTAGACACAGGGCTAGGCTGAGATGACAGTGAGATAGCTCCTAAGTGCATTCATTCTCATTTGTTCATTCATTCCACAAATCACTTTCTGCCCTAACATTTATTGAGCACTAACTATGTATCAGATTCTATGCAACCAAGATAAATTTATGAATCAAAACTAAGAGATTTCTGCATCCATGGAACTAACATCCATAGTTACTGAGAGCTTGCTGTGTACTGGTATGTGTTATGTTGCTAGGAATACAGAGGTTTTTTTTTTTAAGAAAAGGAGCCAACACAGTTCCTACTCCCAGAAGGCTCTTAGTCTAGTGCAGTGAAAAACATGCAATTATAACCTAGAGCAAAAAAGAAGGGGAGCACTGGGGAGCTGCAGAGGTGCATCCCACACAGAATAGGAGATCAGAAACTGAGAGACAGAGAAATGAGCTTCATCCCCACGAACAAACATTGGCAGTTTTGGGTCCAAACCATTGCAACTCCAATGAATTTACTCCTCTAAAATATGCACCTGACATTTATATAGTATTTCCTGAGACTTAGATAAAGAATGGGGAAGATGGGGGCCAGAGAAGGGAAGGGGCACTAAAAATAGTTTTGATGCAATGTATATGTGATCTAACCTCCAAGGGGAATGCAGTAAGTAGTCATATAGCAGAAACATGCCAATAAAATGCATTTAACAATAAGAAGCTCTGGGGTTGGAGGAATAGCACAGTAGTTACAGCACTTGCCGAGTATGCACAAGGCCCTGAGTTCAACTCTCTAGCATTGCAGAGTAGTGTAGTGGCATATGCCTGTAATCACAGCACTCAGGTGGCTGAGGCAGGAGGACTGCTGTGAGTTTGAGGCTAGCCTGGGCTATACAATGAGTTCAGGACCAGCCTGAACTATATAGTGAGACTCAGTAGCAAAAAGAACAAAACAAACCCCTCCAAAACAAACAAACAAAAATTTTGGCAGAGAAATGGAGTCTTACAGCAAGTGGAATCAGAGGATAGCTCTAATAGTTTTACTTAGGAAGGATCCCACCCACCTCTTCTTACCCTTTAAAATACATGTTGGGAGCCGGTTAGTGTAGACCCATGTGTGTGTCACTGAAAGAGGCAATCCTGGTTCTGAGGCTGGCGGAATGCAGACAGCATGATGTTTCCGAGCACTCCAAGGACGTCAGTGCTAGGAAGGATCTTCACTTTGACCTCACCCACCTTCCTCTGTACACATGGGAAAATTGAGGTTCAGCAAGGGGCAGTATCTGGTTGAGATGACACAGGGGAGCAGGGACAGATCCCAAAGAATGAGGTTTTGGAGCTGCCAGTTCAGACAGAACGGTACAGAAAGTAGAAAGACTGCTGTCAGAGTCCAAGATAGCATCGGCTGAGCCAGGGAAGAGGCAGCAGCAGACCCACTGGGCAGGGCCCACATCAGGCTAGTGGCTAGCTAGCCTGAGCATGATCTCCAAGGGTGAAGTTTTCATGTGACAGGAGAGCTGGAAATGTCCCCTGAGCTCCAGAAGGAAATAATAATAATAATAATAATGATGAATAACAGAAATTCAGATCAGTACATGGCAGGTGCTGAGCCGGGTGCTTTATTACTGTTTTGTCATTTACTCTTTGTTCTAGCCCCAAATAAGGAATGTGATGACATTTACTCTGTACACGTTATCAAGAATTACGGAGGCCTGCTGACCTACCTGGGTCCACACAGGAAACAAACTGCAGAGCTGGGCTTTAAATTCAGGCCACTCTGAGGACAGTTACCTCTGAGCTGCAATTGCATCTACGTGCTTCTTACTTACAGTAGCATTTTCACCGTGAAACACTGTGCTGGGCACATAGTGGTTTTTTTTAAAAAAAAAATGTATGAGGTAACGAGACTTTAAGCAGGTGCTAGAGGCTGAATGGAGAAGCCACGAATCCATGAGCAGGCGAAGGAGTGTGAGCACAGAGAATGAAGGAAAAAGAGCCTTCCATTCTAGATAAAAATGCAACCTAAGTGGGAAAACATATGCGTAAAACAATACAGCACTGAACTAAGAAAGCAGGCTGCCTTGGTCACTTGGCAAAATCAAGGGAGTCTCTCTTTTTTCCAGCAGTGGCTGAATTTGCTTAATACCAGCCATGAGCCTGGAGTTTCAGGTGACCAAAACACCTAGAAACCTGTGTCGAGGCTCTCTGCTGCCTTGAGCCTGTTTATCACCATACTAGTTCCAGTGCTCTTTGACAGATTTATTTTTATTTTCCAAAAATTCAAGCACATATCCTCTCTTGTAGGAGAAGCTAATAAGAGTGGAAGGGAGCACAGAGGGGTTTCTTATAACTTCACTGATATCAAAAGAACTATCCTGTGTCTTTTCCTAGTCTCTTTTGATACATAAATGATTTTGATACGCAAATACATAAGCCATTTTAATGCCACTGTTTACCTGAGGCAGGTGCCACTGCCACATTCTTCAGGGACCTGACAATTTTAACAAGCAGCCAGATGGCAGGATGCCTACACTGAGAAAAACCTCTCGTGGACACCTGTAATCATTTCGCATTGCATTTGTTGCAACATGTAAGATTTATGCTTCTGAGAAATGTATGCTGATCTTGGAATAACTAGTTAAATTGTCATAATCTGTTGGTTTAATTTTATGTTTAAATTAATAGAGAGAAAACTAATTCCATTGTGTTCAGAGTCTCCAGGCTTATAAAAGACATTTTGATTAAGAACACCTCAAAATGACAACCAATCAAATTAGCAGTTAGGAGATGAGTTCATTCAAAACAAGACACAAATGTCCTGATTTAAAAAATCACTTTGAAATAGGAATGTTAAGCCCTTTAAGAGTTGGAAGTGAGTACCATCCATTGAAAGAGAGTAAGAGATTATAAAATAAAACCAAGTAGATAAAAATCAGGAACAGATGGTATTGTGGTTTGGATTTGGAATGTTCCCCAAAAGTCTCATGTAATTGGATTTTGTAATTGTCTATGGAGCCATGTGCTGTTAGGAGATTGGGGCCTGGTCTGGAGGGTAGATTACAGGTGTGTGGACTGGATTACAGGGATGTGATGGGGGCTTAAACTTGGAAGAGGCAGTACACTTAGGCTGAACCCAGAGGGGCAGATCATTACTGAGATGGGACCTGGAAGGATATATGCTGCTTACTCTCTTCTTCTGGGACTTGACTTGACTTGGCTTCCTGCTTGCAGTGCTGTGAGGATCAGCCTCCACATCCGCCCCGGCCAGCCACCCATGAATGGACTGTCACCTTCTGAAACTGTGAGCTAAAATAAACTTTTCCTCCCCTAATTTCTGCATGCTGGATATTGAGTCACAGCAATGAAAAACTAGCTAAGACAATTGGATAAGAAGATGTGAAGGCATCTAAGTGAAGTTCCAGGAAGAGAAAAAAAGAGAGTGAGAGGGAATAGTTAACGAAGTAATTGGGAGCAATTTTCCAGAATTAAGACTATATGAGTGTTAGATCAAAAACATACATCAACTATGGAGCAGAATGAAGAAATTAGCGTGTGCACAAGGTGATATTTGAGTTTGGCTGTGAGTCCATGACATTGCTTGGAAGAAAATAGACAAGAAGCTGACTAAAGTTACGGATTGTGTTGCCAAGGAAGTTCAACATCGGCCAACAGGAAAATAGCTTTTTCCTGAGGACAATGCTCCAGCTCTCGTGCACTGACAGCAAGCGGTGGGGCAGGACGCGGCCATGAGGATGGCTTGCTCTCGTCTGCTGTGATGAAAGCCTGGAAGGGCCAGAGACCAGTTTATGATGTCCAAACCCTTGGACAACTGTGAGAAGACAGGCTGGTGCTAAGACACTGTCCAGTGTTGTGACGGTGTGTATGGAATGGGATTTGTTCCCACTGTGAAGGAGCCAGTAGAGGCCGGCCTCGTGTAACTCATTTCTGGTCACCATATCTGGTATCCTGGCAATTGATAAAATGTCATCTGCCTGTTTTCCCAAGGAGGGAGGCACCTGATTGGCATTTCTATCTTCAGCACTTTCTTCTATCATCTCAACATTTTTGGCCAAGGTGCTGTGCTGTGATGCAAGACCTAAAATTAAGACTCGATATTATATGATGCTTGACATCTGATAAAAATCAGAGGAACTTCTATTATTCTAACCTCAAGTTTCCATACACACTATGTTTTCATGGGTAAAGCTAAATAGCCTAGCCAAGCAACCTCATCGAGAGACCAAACCCAGTTTTTCCTTTTCCTTGAGCAGTAGGTTTCAGTTTCCTGTCAGTTTGCATATGTATTCAAGCAAACCAATCATATCCTCCTGTAGGAAGCAGGAAACATCTCACCCTTTTGTTACGGTGTGTCCTGTCTCCCACAGCCCTTGGTTGTCCACTGTCTTTCCAACTGAGTGGCTCTATGTGGCATTTGGTTCACTCCTCCCCTAAGCTATGAGCGTATGCTGTTGATCTTATCTGTGCTGTATGGGTGTCACCTGCTAGCCTCATAACTCTAGAGCAGAAATTCTTCACTAATAGGGTAAAAAGATGGCAATTACACCAGGGGCTTATAGGATCTCACTAAGAATTTCTTTTACTTCTGTCTCCTCTGACCAGGGTCCAAAGGGTAGAGGCTGCTTGGAGTGAGGGGCAGGAGGCCACATTCTAGGATTCCTGAGTTTGAACTTTAGTGCATCTATCAACTGGCTGATTGTTCTTAGGGAAGTCTCCATATTTTTCTTATCTTCTTTATTGGTTATGAGTCAGTTGTAAAAACAGGAACTACTTTAGTTTAACCAAAAAGGCAGTTTACTGTTAAGATTAGGTATCCTACAAAATCACTCATGGGCTAGAGGAGGAGTCTATAATCTGAGGGTTGTAAATTTTTCCTCCCTTAGCATGTTGACTTGGCCACAGTTCTGGAAGTTACCATGTGGAGAATTATGCTAGCTTGGCCAAGGTATTTCCCAGCTAATTAAGGCTCTGCACATGGCTTCCCTTCTAACTCTGGCTCTATTCAATACCCCAAGAAAGCATCTGAGTAACAACACTTAAACCACAGCTAAAAATGAAGCTTCAGGGGGTCTGGAAAATGCAGCTTTTAATACTGTAAAGTCTGTGCTACAGAAGGGACACCACAGGGTGGCTGAAATGGGTGTTAAGGGAATTGACTATGGGTTCTGCTGTAGCCTGTTGTTTCTTTTTTTGTTTCAAAGGTTTTGTGACATTAATAATGGTCACATCATTACGTATTACTTCATCTTGTTTCAGATTGTCTCTGTTTTACAAATTACCTCTTGTAAAGCTTCTGTTATTTTTTCCCTTCACCCATTGTTGTAAACTCTACAGACAACTACTCGAGTGAGGAAAACACTCAAGTGCTGGAGACAACTACTGCAGGAAAAAGAGGTCAAAAACACTGGTCCTAAGACCTACTGAGCACAAATCTTTAATTTTTCAGACCTGAGAAGTCTGATGGTCTTTAGGTACCATTGAAATGTGGGTCAAGAATTTGCTAATCTTGTCCTTTCATTAAAGATGAAGTCATGTTTAACTTCCTGGGAGAGGTGTTTGTCTAAAGAATTATAGAGACTGGCCTAGGAGATGAAAGTAGATTGCTGTCTCAAGGCTAGTCTGATTACACAGGCTTGGAGGACAAAGACTACTTAGCACACAGCCTTCCTGCTCATTGTCCCGTGAACCTTCCTTTTACCTACAAAAGCATTTTCATGTGCCTGAGCTCCCTAAGATGATATTTGTTACATCTTCTAGGGTGTAGGCCCTTGATTAAACTAATTTGCCCCTTCCCCATCGAATCTGTCTCTTCAATATTGGCATTTGAGTGGTAGCAAACAGACACGGGTCCAGTAATAGTTTGCTGGGAACTCTGGTGGGTTGGAAATGGGTGTGGAATTGCTGCATAGGGTCAAGCCAAATTTGTATTATAGAATCCCTCTAGACTTTGTCTAGATAAGGTTCCTTTCTTTTTTCTTCCCTCCTTCACCTTTCCCTCCTTTTTGTGACCAATCTTTTGTTAATAATTTCATGCTTAATATAACTCAGCTGCACACAGTCTGAGATGTAGGAGATGAAGAGAAGGAAGGAGAGTTGTAGGATGAGTAATGGGATTCGTGGCCTTCCTCTCAGCATGGGGAGAGAAGAATAGAGGGTTTCAAGTCACAGATCATACCTGAGTCATAATCGTGAGAGTTACATCTGAATTGCTAGACAGATGATTTCACCTTTCTGAGACTCAGTTTCCATGTATGTAACATGGGGTTAATAATTATTCCTTTCTTATGTAGTAGTGAGGATTAAGGACATTGTGTTTGTGAGATGAGCGTACAGTGACTATAGGCCAACAATTGGTAGTTTTTTTTAAAATTTGGAATAAACTTTAGCTTCTCCATATAACAGTCCTCCTCACTCCACCTCCAATTAAGAATGCTGCTATTTTATTCTAAGTTTAGTACTTCTGTTGGGCACTACTCCAGATATTACGGTAGCATACCCATGGAAAGCATTCCTAGATTTTATTCACCAAGAGTGTACCACGGGTTTGGGTAGATTGCTGCAATAGCTGCCAGATTCAATCAGTTTCCTATTCTTTCTCTGTCCATTCTGGATTCAAGAAGAAATTAAAAACCTGAATCAAGGGGCTGGGGAAATGGCACAGTAGCTATAGCACTTACATAGTAAGTTCAAAGCCCTGGGTTCAATTCCCCAGCACTAGCTGGGTATGGTGGCACACACCTGTAATCCCAGCACTCAGGAGGCTGAGGCAAGAGTTTTTCCATGAGTTCAAGTCTAGCCAGGGCTACATAGTGAATTCAGGAGCAGCCTGGACTACCAAGTGAGACTCTGTCTGTCTCAAAATAAATAAATACCTGAATCAGGCTGTACTCATCAATGAACATAAAATACTGATTAAACTTCTCTCTTCAGAAAAGGAAGAAAGCTAAGGTTTTTTATTTGAAAATTAAATACCTGCCTTTAAAAGTGGGAATGATATGAAATGTATTAATGTTTTACCGAAAGTAATAAAGATCATTTCTATTCTAAGCTATTTCAGAAATTAAAAGAGGGGAAGCTCAAATAGAAACTGTGCTTTATATGTCCATCTTTGATATTCTATATTTGTAGTTTAATCATAATTTATTAACAAACTATAGAATTTGTTTCCTTCAGCAGATGGTAAAATCTGCACTAAAATGGTAGGAATTGTCAGTGTTAGATTTCCTAAAGTTGATAACTGTACTTTGGTAATGGAAAAGAATGTCTTTTTAATTGGGAATCCATATGGAAATATTTATGGATAAGGGAGCACGCACATAACTTCTTTTAATAAAACAAAACTTTGCATTTTTCTCTCTTACAGAATAAAGCAAATGTGACAATATGTTATTATTTAATGAGTCTTGGTGATGGTATTGTTAAATTTTTTCCTGTACATTTGAAATTGCTTCAAAATGTATAAAGTTTAAGTGCAAAATTGTTAGCATATTGAACTCCTCACTGTGCTAACAATTCCTCATAAATGCATGGAGCATATCCCAGGAATAGTGGCACGGTTCAAGAACAGAAAATCTTTCAGTGTGATTAAGCACAGCTTGAAGAAGCACCAGATAAATCTTGAATAGATTCATAAAAATTATTGTGTATTGTTTTATGTTTACTTATGTTAAAAACACATTCTACATTAGGCATAAGAGTGAATATTATTATTTATCAATTGCCTACAGCAAATTTTATATGTAGCAGTGAAACTCTAGAAACAACATTGTTAAAAATAAGGACAGCATATTCTCCATTGTTACCCTCATCCAATATTATGTTAGTGATCTTGTACCAATGCAGTATAATTTGGCATAAAAAGAAAGATGTGTAAGAATTGGAAAGAAAGAGAAACTTGCTAGTGCTTACAGAAGAAAGAAAGCAGTCTGACTGACACCAGGTGAGTTTCAAGAGAATCAGTGGGAAATAATAAATGAGAAAGCACATTGAGTTTCCAATGGCAAAAGTCAATATAAAAAATTGATTGCATGTGTACACACCTGAGACAAGCTAAAAGAGAGAAAAAAGCCATGACATTGATAGCTACCAGGACTGAACTAAGAGATAGCTCACAAGAATTAGAAGATGAAAATAAAATTTTATTAAATGACAAGAAAACACCTTAAATAAAGTCATTTTTTATAATTGGGAAGACTTACTATGATAAATACTTTTGTTATCTCAAGGTAATTCATACCACGAATGTAATAATAAAAAAAATTACAACAGATTTTAAAGGACCTTAACAAATTGATCCTAACTTTTTTATGTTAAAGGCATTAGAATAGTCAAAACAACTCTGACTAAATAAAACAAAACCAAAAAACTTGTATTGTGAAGTATCAAGACATATAAAATATATATGTAAGTTCTGGGTATAGTAACAGCTTGAACACAAACACTGTGAGTAAGAATACCCAGGGACAAAATCTCAGTCCAAAACAAGTATGCCTCATAAATCAACAAAGGCTCAATGTGGTAGGGAACAACTGGGATTTAATCTTAGAATAAGAAAAAAAGAAACAAGATCTCTAAACTTTTTCCATGAAAATAAATTCCATGTGAATTAACAGCTCAACAGTGGAAAATAACACTTTAAAGATACTTATGGAACCTTGTGTGGGGGGGGGGAGTGGGAAGGGGAAGACAAGCAGGGAAAAGAGAAGAAAAAAAATAAAGGAGGCAACATGTGCATGTACAATTCTCTAAATTGAAAGTATGGATTGCAAACATGCACTAATAAGATGATAAATGTTTAAAACTATTTAAAGAGAATATAAGGAATTTTCTTAGGTAAAGGGAATTTTCTTTAACACAGAAAGTACAATACGTAAAAGAAAAAGTGGACTGGTCTTACTAAGATAAAAATTTTTTTTAAAGGTGACACCAAAAACATATGCCAACAGGCTTTCTTATCTGGACTTTATCCACCATTTGTATATTGGGCACATCAGTGGCACATTGTACAGCGGACCAGAATGGTGGTTCTCTCTCCTGGCCCCTGCTCTGGACATAGGCCATCCTCTTGACTGTTCTCCTGAACAAGCAGGGTTAGAGTCCTGAGTTGGCCTCCTATTAACTTCATTCATTGTATTCTTTCTTCTTGTCACCCACCTTGTATGAAAAGAAAAGTCAACTTGGAGTCTTATTTTTTTTCTATTTATAAAATTGGGTGGGGCTGGAGGAGTGGCTCAGCAGTTATAGTGCTTAGCAAGCACTAAGTCAGGTACTAAGTACCTGAGTTTAATTTCTCAGCACCATATAAGCTGGGTGTGCAGGCGCTGCCTATAATCCCAGCACTTGGGAGGCTGAGGCAGGAGGATTGCTGTGAGTCCAAGGCAGCCTGGGCTTCATTGTGAGTTCAGAACCAGCCTGGGCCACAGAGTGAGACCGTGTCTCAAAAACAAACAAACAAACAAAAAACCTGGGTGACGGTAGTACTTATTTAATACATCGCTACAAGATTTCAATGTAACTAGCTATGTTAAGCACTTTGCTCAGCAATATTATCTGTAGCTATCAGAATCACCTAAAGGAGCACATTCAGTGAGACAAACAGGATTTTAAAAGGTCTAATTCTCATGTCTATGATCACTGGAACCAAGCAAACGGGCTGGGAGATGTTTTGCGCACTTATGGGGCTGGGATCTGCACCTTCTTCCTCATTTTCTCTCTCCTCTGGCCTCCCCCACAGGCTCTAGTATTGCCAACCACTGCCTAATCTCCACTGTTCATTCCTTTCCCCAAGACTGTAGATTGCAAAATAAAACATACTTTTGGGAAAGTACATAAAAAGAACGTAAGATTTAGTGAATAATCACAAAGCCAACATATGTTCAACCACCATAGAGGCCATATTAATCTTTTAGCACATCTCCCCAAATCCTAAACCACTTCCTCAATATTAGGTAACAGCTTCTTTTGTGTTTGTCATATAAACTTGTGTAAACAGAAGACATGTAGCCCTGGGGGTAGAAATAAAGGGAATGTCCTGGTCCTGAACCTGACTCCTTCCCAAAGCATATCTTGAATGAAAAGATCTTAGATACACCTGCGTTCCATTTCCTCAGTTTACACTTTGGATTCAGTCATTTGCTGCCACTGTCCCTGTCTCCCAACTCTCCCCACCCCTGGGTTTCCTAACTCTTCTTTGTATGGATTTCTTCTCTGAGAGTAACCAATGTTTTCATCTTTCCAGAGTTCCAGAGGAGAATGCAACCTGGACAAACAGCAAAGAGTCAAACCTGAAGAGGCCAGCGAGGGAAGGAGTTGAACACCCAGCCTCTCTCTGGATGTACATTGTTATTCTTAGACCCACAGGGATGACTCACTCTCCCATGTTCTCATCTCTTTATCGCCTCCTTTTGATACTGTGTGTGTCTATTTAAGCATAACCTGCATTCAGCCAATGAGTCTTCAGGTGTTAAGTTCCTCAATCTAAGCAAAAAAAGCTATGAATAACTATGTGTGGAACTACATATGACTGGTGATGAGTACATGATTACTGGTGGCCTTTTTCTGGGTTCATTCACAAAGTCATCCATTTATTCAGTGGTCACTCACTCATTCAGTTTTGTGTGTCAGACATTGGGCTAAGCACTTAGGAAGCAGCAAAATATACCAAAAAGTCACAGTAAACTAAGGGAATTTACTAGTACTAATAAAAAACAAAATTCATACAAACATTCTCCCCCAGGGAGATCATGGTCTCGTGGAGACATGTGAATCAACACATAAAGAGGTAGGTAAATCGAAGCACAAGGAAGGGAAACAGGCAGAGACTCACTGCCCTCTTCTAACACCAGGTGACACACTTAGCCTAGGGAGGTATGGGCTTGAGCGACACAGGACAAAGCAGAGCCTCCAGGGTCTCCCCTCTTGACTCTCTTTCCCTTCCCACCTTAGAGCTCAGGAGAGCAGCCTGTAAGCATAGCTCCGACAGGTTTTTGAGGGCAAGTGAGCCCACTGGCAATGGGAAGGGTGTCCTTAGTCTATATTGGGTTCATAAGTCTCAGCAACATCAACTCTAGGTGAGATGATCACTTCCTAATTTAAACATCTCATTGGAAAAAAGGGGCTCAGAACATTGCTGTAGCCTGGCCAAGGTTACAGCGTGATTTAGGGGTAAAGAACTCTGAACCCAGAAGTATATTATTTTGGTAGTTAACTGGACTGAGTAAGATCTATCCATAGACAGTGATATGAACTGGCAGAACATCTGGTATCTTTCTGTAAGCTCCACAGGATGTGGGGGTACCTGGGACACAGCTGGTGGGCAATACATTTTTGAGTGACTGAATAGATAAATGTCTTAAGACTAATGGACATTCGAGTAGATAGCAAATGCTGGATCGAGAAGACAGAGTAAGAATCAGGATCCACATTAGGTTAGGTGGGGTGTGGCCAAGCAGACAGACTTCTGAAATTACTTGGTAGTGACCAGATTTAATGAAACACAATTGTAAATGTGATAAATGATTTGCTGTGTAACTTTAGGTGGGTCACTTCTCTTTTGAAGCTCAGTTTTCTGATCATTGCTATAGGTTAGCCTAGCCTGCATCTAGGGCACATTTCAGTATCAGCAATCTGAGATTTTAAGATTGGAACCAAATACCATTAGGCTACAGATGGCAGATAGTAGGTTCTGTTCATCTTCTGTGCAGCATGTCGATCACTAATGCCTTCTCAAAGTGAAGGAACACTGCCATTTGCTCAGTGACAGGAAACTCAGGGTTTCTGAAATTGTGTACATCAACAGAGCTGCTCTTGAGAATCAAGTACTTGGATAACTCTAAACTGAGACATGCATGAGTGTATCAAGGACAGAGAATTTCCTAGCCTATGTGGTAGCAAGAAAGGAGCTGGAGTGCTTCTGCCCTGCCAATCCAGGCAACTACAGGAGAACCGGGAATTAAAGTCGATCTCATGCCTACCAAAAATGGCAGAATCAAGAGCAGAGTTTCTTCTCCTTCACATCTTTCGTGAAAACAATAAGGCACACACTAAATTCATAGATCATGGTTTTTTTTTTCTCCACCAATATAGAACTTGTACATTTTCTTTTTGTAGTCAATGGCCCCTGGCTAGCTGCTTGATCAAGAAGGACCTTAAAAATAAATTTATATGGAAGCATCTGATTAATGATTTAGTAACTGTTCACAGGAGGGAAATCACACTAGACATGCCAGTTATTGTCAAGTGCTTGCTTTTGACTGGGGCTAGATCTTTTTTATTTCTTTTAAAATAAGAAATGATGCTGAATTTTTAGTGGGAGAGAGTTAGTCAAAGTGGAATTTACCCCTAACAAACTGCAGAAAGACGAAGAGAAAATTATGAGAGAAGACAGAATAAGGCTTAACAAGAAGTTGCCAAAAGAAAAATATAGAAATGGAAGAGAAGGAAGATTCGAACTCAGAGGAAGTGCTTTCAGTGCATAATGTTTGCAGGATTTTTTTCCCCTGTAGTCTAGGCTGGTCCTGAAGTCACTATGTATCTCAGGCTGGCCTCAAACTTACGGGAATCCTCCTGCCTCAGCATTCTGAGTACTAGGATTACAGGAGTGCACCACCATGCCTGGCTTATGTGGTGCTGGGCAATCGATGCCAGGGCCTTGTGCTTGCTAGACAAGTGCTTTAACCACTGAGAAATACCTCCTGCCCATGTTTGCAGGATATGTCATAATGTAAGCAAAAGAAGTTGAACTCTGGGGTTTGAAAGGATGCTTTCCAGGACAGTTTCAGGTTCTGTCGCAGAGTGAGTTCCTTAGGTTTCCTCTTCTGCTCTCTTCCACTTTAGTCGTGCGGGTGGTATCCTCACGTCACTTTGCTTTCTTTTTTGACTTATTAGACCTTTACAGCATTCCCTAATGACATACCAAGCATCTATTTCATTAGCCTTGGGGTAAATGGATGCTTTCTCTGGGGAGGTACATCTTCAGCCTTTGAGAAAACGAGCAGCAGAACCCACCGTCCCTTGGGAGAGCCTGTCATAGAAAGAAGCTGAGATGTGCGGCAGTTGCTCTTTTCCGCCTGCTACATCTTTGGTAGGTGGTTATTCTACACATTTGCCCATATTCTGCTGGCTGGCACTCCCTCTCCCATATTCAAGGTTTTTATTTCCCCAGTTTTATTAGGAATATTATGAGTGGCTGGAGAGGAAGTTTAAACGTTGTAAAATTAAAGATTCTTTGGTGGGGGAATGCTAAGAAGGAAGTAATTGGGCCATTCTTTACCATCTAAGGTGTGGGACAATCTGGCTGCCACATTTCCAGGAATGAGTAAAGTGACTTGATCCTCCCTTGTCACCCCTTTCTCGGTCTTTTTTTGTTTGTTCAGTGGTATTCTTCTTCAACACTCTCCCAAACACACCTGACTACTTCTCC
Source organism: Ctenodactylus gundi (assembly GCA_004027205.1). Classification (NCBI taxonomy): domain Eukaryota; kingdom Metazoa; phylum Chordata; class Mammalia; order Rodentia; family Ctenodactylidae; genus Ctenodactylus; species Ctenodactylus gundi. Next base: position 90,573 of record PVKB01003199.1, on the reverse strand, counting down.
AGGTCTCCTGGTTTCTTGGTCTCCAATCTCCTTGGCTATTATTGAATATTTTGTGTGTTTCACCCCCCCCCCCCCCAAGAATAGTTCAAGCTATATTTAGCGGCAACTATGAAAGTCAGAAAATTGGCTAAGACTCTTAGAGTGAATTTATGATGGAACAGTACAGGAAAAAATTGTGAGTCATAATTACTGTCTTGGGATGAGGAACTAAGGTCCAGGGAACGGCAGGTCCTGCCTCATTCACACAATGATGAGCAACAAGAACCTGCTCTCCTGGATTCTCAAGGAGGTCTCTCTCTTTCTCTCCTTCTCCTTCCTTCTTTTTTTTCTTCCTTCCTTTCTTCTTTCAGAAACACAGTGAGTTTTAGCTACAGGTAAAAATGGCATCTGCTGCCAGGATGAGAGAGCTGAAACATACCTCTCTTAAGTTAATTTGGGTCTCCTCCCCTGAAATTCACACCTCAGGGAGCCCTGTGTGTCACAGCACCTTACTCAAAATTGTCTAGGTTCCCTTCAGCACTTGAGGTTATCCAGGACCACAACTACCATTGGGGCGGGGTATCCCCAAGGTGGACTGACATTTGTATGGGTTTTGGTTTCCCCTTTTCCCCATCGTAGCATTTTCTTCCATCCTGTGTCCCTCCTCCCAGTGCTGGCATCCACGCTGTCACCTCCTCAGCAGGATCCTGGTGGGATATGAGGCTACTCACATCTCCTTAGGGTTTTTCAGATCGTGGCTCTTCAAGCAACTGTCCTTCCCAACTGGCTTATTTATTTACTGCGTCTGGTTGAGCCCTGGTGGTTGAGGGACAGGCATTCTTTTTTTGCATGGATAAGATTCTCTACTCATCTCATTAACCCCTAACCCATCAGATATGTGTAATTTAAAAATGTATTTAATGTTGATCTCCTGAAGGCTCATGGGCTTTCACGGAGAGAGCACAGATCTTCTTAAGTGCCTGGAGTCCTCCCTGTTACTGTGTATGCAGTGACCTCTGGCTGCCAGATGCCTCTTCTTACTCTTGTGTCGATGCACAGTGAGGATGAAGCACACTAACAACCCTCCCTTGGGACATTAAATGGAAGCCAAGATTCGGAGATGTAATTATGATGCAGTTTCTCACATAATGATGTAATCAGCATTAAATAAATGGTAGTGGACACTGTGGAGGCAGAAATGTTGTAGTAGTCAGGGTTCTCTGGAGCACTAGTACCAGGACATGAGAAAGCCAGATTTTGTCAGACATTCAGTGAGACAAAGCAAGATGGGTCCAGACCCAAAGACTGAACCTGTAGTCAGAGACTGGCAGCTCTCTGGGTGCCCAGCATATGCAGAAACCAAACTGTAATAGTAATAAAAAACCAATGTCTTCTCTATTGATGGGACCAGATGTTATGAGTGCTTGCCACATATAACAATCATGGAACACAGAAGTAAGCAATACTCCCATTCTACAGCGGAGATAAATGGAGCTCAGAGAGGTCTCAGCAATCTTCTTCCAACTCAAGTAAGTCTGAATTTGAAGTTCAGGTTCTTAACAAACATGTGGAATTGACTTTATGTGTCCTATTTATTGTAGTCTCAGGACCTAGTACAATACTTAGCACAGGGCATGAAATTGTTAAATAATTTTTGCATGAATGAATAAATAGACAGTTTAGTAGAAAGCAACAGAGAATGTTTGAAGCAGATTTGGTGAATCAATCTCAGGCTAATAACCAGGTTAAGAGGGGGACTGCCCACCAGCAAACAGGTTCGAAGGATTAGCGTGTGATTAACCTGTTTTGACAAAGTTCAGTCTTGTGTAATCAACGTGTTATACAACTTTGGGCTTGCATTTTCAGAGGGACTCATTTTCTTTTAATGCAAGCCGAGGGGTTGGTCTAGATCAAGGGCCAGCACACATTTTCTGTAAAGGACCAGAGAGTAAATATTTTAGACTTTATAGATATTTCAGGTTTATTTTATAACTATTTAACTCTGCCACTGTAGTAGAAAAATATTGTCCACAGACAGTTCATAAGACAATGAATATATGGCTATATTCCAACAAATTTTATTTACAAGACAGGCACCCTCCTGGACTTTGCCTTGGATTAGCTAATCTTTGGTTGAGGTGGCCTTTAGGTCCCTTTTAACCTTAACATTTTATAATTTGAAAACTTACAGTTGTGTCAAGAACAGAAATGATTAGGCCTCACTATCCTCTTCTGCTAAGCATGGAAGACATTGCTGATTTATCACGGGGCTCCTCTCTGGTGAGAAAGGATAGGCACTTATCAAGTAATACCAGATAGAAGACTAGCTGCAGCATTGTCCTTTTTGTTTTTCACAGAACAAATATTTATAAAACTCCAGGCACTCTCTTGGCATTGAGGAAGATAAGAAGAAACAGGGAGTGGGAAGGAAAGAAGCTCTGGGAAGATTCAACTTATCCCCAGGGGATGGATGTGGAAAGAGAAACCCTCATGTGACAGTGACATAGTCCACCCATGGGAGTCAGGCCTCTACTTCTCTCTTCCTTCTCTACCTAGGAGTGAACGCACCTGGCTCATCATAGGTACACAATGCATATTACTTTTCTGTTTTCTTTTTCCACCAAAATTTAAACCACTGAATGGTCTCTACATTAAGGGACTTTCAGTGACTTTCTGGGAAATACTTCACACATGACTTCATGTGATTTTACTACTCCTTGGCAATGTGTGGCTCTTCCATGTCTATTTGAATTTCTACAGTTCTTCAGTTAGAGAAATGAATGGGATATTCCAAATAAGAGGTCACATAATGGTGAGGCAAAAACTAGGATTTTTTAATCAGAGGAGTTCGGGTTATATTCTAGATGTAATGCTCATATATTCTTAAGAACTAGAAACAATCCACGCATTCTGTGTAGCACATCAAATAAGTTTTTATTGTTTGTTTTGTTTTTGAGATGAGGTCTCACTCTGTAGTTCAGGCTGATCCTAAACTCTCCATATAGCGTAGACTGGCCTCAAACTCACAGCAATCCACCTGCCTCAGCCTCCCTAGTGTGGGATTACAGGCATGTGCAACTATGCCCACCTTGTGTGGCGCTGGGGAACTGAATTCAGGGCTTTGTGCTTTCTACACAAGTGCTCTGACTGTTTTGCTATTCCTCCAGCCCTAGAATATCTCTAAGTTTTGCTATGACCTGAGATCTGTAGATTTTTAGTAATAAGAGGTATTCTTACAACACCTCAGATTGTATCATAGAAAAATACTGATTACAGTAATTGGTAAGGAGCTTTGTACCTTTTTAAAAATCACAGATTCATTTCAATTATCCTTAGCGGTAAGGGACATGATTCATTATTCTTATCAGAGTCCTTTCACACCCTTAATCTAATAACCCTTTGGAAAGGGCTGTTAGTAACATCCTATTTAATGGGTGAGAAAACTGAGTTCTGAAGAGGTCTGTCAAGGACAGGCTCGTGCTCATACAATGTCTTTCTTTCCTTGAGATTTCTTTTTAACCAGTGTGTGTGTGTGTGTGTGTGTGTGTGTGTGTGTGTGTGTGTATTTATGTACATAACACCTCCCTTTCCCCTTCCCAACCTCTCACCCCCCACACACTTTCCCTAAAAATATGAAACGCTTCATGAATTTGCATGTCATCCTTGTGTAGGGGTCATGCTAATCTTCTCTGCATCGTTCCAATTTTAGTATATGGGCTGCTGAAGGGGGCACACTAGTATCTTTGTATTGGCACTAATTAATTTTACCTTTACATATCTTTCATTTGTTTAGGGAGTGCTTTCTATGTTTTGACCACAGAATAAGCACTGTGAATGTAACGGTGCAAATATTTCAGGGAAGTAACCATCTGCTGGTTCAGGGAAGTGTCATCTTGCTATTCGCACTTGTGAGAAGAAATTCACATTGAGCAATCGGTAGGGAGTTTCACAGTCCCAGAGAGTCCAGACATGTGCTTCATCTCTCTTGTTTCAGCTCCAGGTCCAGGTAGAATCCTTGCAAGTAAACTTTCCTGCCCTTCTCCCCTTACAAGACCAGTGGGTCTGGGGCCTCCACAGTGTTCAGAACTCAGGCCCCTGGCCTGGCCTTTTTATGAGCCTGGCCACCCTTTCCTAGATAACTTCTTGTTTTTTTTCTCTGTTAGGTCATCAGCTTCACAGTCCTTTCTGAAGCAGGAAAAGGCTGCCGTTTCAACACTTCTGGTCTCTGGCTAAGCTTCCTGCTTATGCAATAGCAGCTGGGAGGAGCCAAAACATTCTTCTGGGGCCACACCTACTTATAAAGATACAAATAGCGAGGCTCCGCACTGTTCAGCAGAGCCACCTGCTTTCACCATGCAGCCCAGCAGCCTCTTCCCCCTCCTGGTGCTTCTTACCCTGGAAACCCTAGAGCCTTGGGCTGTGGAAGGTTCTGGAAATGGTAAGTTGGAATCATCCTGGTCCAATCTTCGCTAAAGCCTCAGCAGGGAGGAGGACTGTTGCTGATGTGGGTGTGTCTCCTTCTTTGGGCTGTGATCCTTTATCTTTAGGAGACTTCCCCTAGGGGGCCAGACATGGCCATCTAGGTTCCAAAGCCTCCATGAGGCTTCTGAGCACCTAGAAATGCTTCTTTCACTTAGCCACCCTATCTCTTAGCTCTCTCTCTCTCGCTCTTTCTGTGTCTAATTCATAGTATCTTTGTCGTCCTCCTCCTCCTCTTCCTTCTCCTCCTCCTTTTCCTTCTCCTCCTCTTCCTCTTCCTCCTCCTCCTCCTCTTCTTCTTCTTCTTCCTCTGTTTCTCCCTTTGTCCTTTAGCCTTCATGTTCCCCCTTTGTCCTTCAGCCTTCATGTTCCTGCCTCTTCTCTTAGGTCTCAGTGTCTCCCAAGGTGGTTTCAAGTGTCTTGGTCTCCCCCTTATTCTCTCCCAGGCGTTCTCCCTGCTTTTATATAACCCATTTTTGTCCTGGAACAGAAGACTTCGACTAGCGGTCCTCTTCTTTGTTCTTGAATCTGTCGTTTCTCCTGTGCGTGTGTATCTGGTTTGTCTGAGCCTGTCACTTTTCCTGGCAGTCAGACAAGCGTGTTGCTTTGGACTTTGTGTATAACCACCGGGTGTTGGGTCTCTTTTCCTGAAAAGTGACATTTTGTTCAAGAGTCATGACAGCTTTTCAGCACCCAGCCCCTTTCTGACGTTTTAAACGTTTCCTCAGCATCTCTGAAAGCTGGAGCCTGCCCTCCTAGAAAACGTGTCCTGTGCTTTAGATATGAGGAACCTGAGTGCCAAAGTGACTGGCAATGTCCAGGAAAGAAAAGATGTTGCCCTGATTATTGTAGCAACAAATGCTTGGATCCTGTTGGCATTTCAAACCCAGGTGAGACAGTGGTATGGCTGGGTGAAAAGCATTGACCCTGAGGACCCAGAATCTACAAGGATGGGACTGGATGAAGGGATCCTGCTTTTTTTACTGAGCCCAGTGTGTTAGCCAGTCAGGGAGTCATGTTGCCCTGGCAGGACGTTAGCTACTTGGCTAAAGCAGCCAGGTTGTCAGGAGATTGGTCTCCCTGATAACCATCTGTGCATTCAGGTAACCGGGCACTTGAAAGCCACTGATCCTGTCAGTGCTGGACTGATGGTCAGCTGCACTGATTAGGGCATAGATGTTAGAGGGAGCCAGGAGCTATTTCAGGAGATTCCTCAGGGAAGACTTGGTGGTGCCTGGATTGGGATAGGAAATGGACCTCCCTGTTCAGGCTAGTACAGAGGTTGGGTGCAAGGAGCGTGAGGGTAATGTCCAAACTGAAGGACTGACTGTGGTTCTATTCTCAACAGTGAGGAATAAGCCTGGAAAATGTCCAGTGTTTGATGCTGAATGTCTGATGCTTAATCCGCCCAATTTCTGTGAGGCGGATGATCAGTGTGAGGGGAACTTCAAGTGCTGCAAGAGCATGTGTGGGAAAGCCTGCATCCTTCCGGAGCAAGGTAACGAGGGGGCTTCACAGACTGATCTTCCTGCCTTTAGCACTTAAGCCTCATCCCTTTGAAGGTCCAGGAATATGGATAGGGAGACACTTACTCCACGCAGAAACTGTCTGACTCCCTCATCCTTCGACAGCACTGTTTTCTAGGTCTCAGGGCAGAGGTTTCCTTAGGATCACCTGTGGCTTTGACTCTATTCTAGCATCTCTAGGTGAGGGCCCAGGGCAAATGACTTTCTGAATTGCATTTTTCTTATTTGTGAAACAGAAATAATAAAATGGACAGTGTTCTGTACTGCACTCTATGCAATAATTATTATTTTATTACTTAAATCATAATGTCTAGGGTTAAAGCCCAAAGGATCCTTGGGTGATCTGAATTTCAAGTTTTACTGCGAAAATGGAACTTGAACTCTGTGTTCTGATAACAAACACTTTTAATGATACCACTACTGTGTATTTTTTTTCTATCTCAAGGGTTTCATTATGGGAAAGAATCTGGAAACAGTTTGGCTTGGTCCTATACTGATGATCTGTCTTCTTTTATTTCCCTCACAGCCTGATTTATGTCACTTGGATGAGGCCCTGGATTTGTGCTCTGTGTAGTCGTGGAATTCCTTTTCTGCTGCTAGGTTTGGATTCCCTGCAAAGGGTTTGGTTCTATCACCATCACCTCCTTCCTACAAACACGTGACACCTAAACTTTTCAGGAAATACCACTGATCAGTGAATAAATAAATGAGCATATTTCTTTATGTATACTCTGCTTTTGTGATTCACTGAGGTGTGGAAAGGGTGAAAGGTAGTGAAGAAAGCTCTGGCCATGAGGTCTCTCTCCTATGAGATGGAGCAGACTGTAGAGTTTTGCTGAGCTAGACAGCCTGGAATTTACATCACAAATCTTACGGTCCTGGCTCTGTGATATTTGGTCATGGGATTATCTCCTAAATGTAATTATTTTATTTGCAAAGTGGCAAGAAGAATTATTTTCTCACAGTTTTTGGCCTTAGAGGATGCAATGTGTATACAACAATGTTACTGGGTCAGAGCAGATTCTCCAAAAATCATGGTCACTTGTTGCCTGCTGGAGTGACTTTGACTCTTTGGTTTCTTATTTTTCCCAAGATTCCATCGCTTTTATCTTAAACTAAGCATATTTCCCTGGGTAGTTATGCTGATGATATGCTGGTGGCATGAAGAAAGTACTTTTGCGCCACCATGAAACAGAATTAAACAGAGCTGGGCTTCGCGAGTCAGGTGACAGGCAGAGAGCATCGCTCTGCATGTCTCTGTGTTCTCTAGGGACTCTCATGGAGAGAGACAACCTGGTCAGACAATGACAAAAACAAAACAAAACTAAATTTCTCACCAAAACAAAATTGTATTTTGATTATGTCTTGGAAAAACCTATGTTACTAAGAAAATATTCTTTGCTATTTTCAACTGGTATTCCAAGAGCAGCGAGCCTTATTATGTCAACCATTTCAGACAAGAAGAAAAAGAAGGAGAAGCATTTTTATTTATTCTATGGGTGAGGTAGTCACTCTCCAAGTTGGCTTCTAGTTATCCTCACACTTGGGCTTCACACCCTTCCACAGTTTCTTGCCACATTCTTCAATAGGCACTTTATGTGATCAACAAGGTATTGCAGAAGTGACAGTCAACATCTTGATGAGAGTAGGGGATAAATTATTGCTACTTCCATTTTGGGAGTATACTTACTTATTGACTACCTATTACCTACTGACCACTTATTCTCAAAAAACTTAGTTGCTATTTTATGAGAATATCATGTCATCTGTGGAGTGGCTTATAGGAACTAACATGGCCAACAGCCCGAGAGGCCCTGAGGCCCACCAGCAAACACACGAATGAACTTGGAAGGAGATTTTTCAGATTCCTTTTAGTTTTGAAATGCCTGCAGTCCCAGCAGACATGTCGACTTGGCCTCAAGGTAAACCCACGGCCAGATCCACCAAGCTAAGCTGTTTCTGAATTCCTGAACCCTGAACGGTGTAACAAGACTTCAGCTGGGACAGAGGCACCTGTGCTGCCCTCGTTTGGGGGACTGTGATCAGTACCCAGATCTCCTCCAGCCAGCTGACCACTGACTACCAAGTGCATATCTGCACCAGCTCTCCCCAGTCGGGGGGGACATACCAGTGAACAAAGAGATATCTACAGTGCTTTATCCAATCTGAAGAGATCACACATTCTTCTCAACAGCTGATGAAACTTTCTCCAAAAAAAATCATAGACCTTAAAGCGTGCTTAAGCAAATTAAAAGAAATTGAAATAATCCTTTGTATACTATTGGATCATAGCAGGATAAAACTATGAATCAATGCCAGAAGAAACCACAGAAATTACACAAACACTTGGAGATTAAACAGTACACTCTTGAATAACCAAGGGATCACAGAAGAATTAAAAAGCTTCTAATCATATGACATTGAAAGTACATTATATCAAACATATGAGACACAATGAAGGTGATCCTATGAAAGACATTTATTGCTGTGAATGCTCAGATAAAAAGAATAGAAATTTTAAATAAATAACCTAATTATCCATCTCAAGGTACTATAAAATCAAGAGTGATTGAAACCACAAACCAAAAGAAGAAAATAAAGTATAAGATTCAGAGCAGCAATGAATGAAATTGAGGCAAAAATACAAAAAAAACAAGTGTAAGAGCTAGTTCTTTGAAAGGATAAATAAGATGGGTAACTCACTTAGCTAAATTTGCCAAGAGACCCACATAGATGCAATGAGAAATAAAACTGGTGATGTCACAGTGGATGCTGCTGACATCCAAAGGATTAGAAGAAAGTACTTTGAAAATTTTTATACCAATAAATTAGAGAACATAGAAAAAAATGGATAATATGCTAGATACGTATTTGCTACCAAAATTGGATCAAGAAGATAAAAAACTGACTAGAACAATAAGAAGCAATAAAATAGAGGCAGACATAAAAACTCTACAAATTAAGAAAAGGCTGGGACTTAATGCAAACTTTGCAAAATTTTGCCAGAATTTCAGAAAAGATCTGATACAAATACTACTCAATTTTTTTCATGATATTGCAAGGGAAGAAGCTAATTCCTTGAAGGTAGCAGAGCCCTAACACTGTGCCAAGGAAGTCAACAAAAAGAGAAAACTACAGGCCAGTTTCTTTAATGAACATAGATGCAAAATTCCTCAACAAGATATTACTTAAAACAAATGCAACAAATCATTAAAAAGATCATACAACATGATCAAATTGGCTTCATCTCAAGGCTGCAAGGATTATTCAACAGATGTAAATTAGTAAATGTAGTTGATTATGTAAATAGAAATAAAGAAAAAAAGCATATAATCACCTCAATAGGTAAAGAAAAAGCCTTTGGTTATTGTGACTGTTGAAGAGATTATGTCAGCCTGAGTGAATCAGGAACCACACCTGATTAGGGTTTGGGAACCACACCTAGATTGGAAATTGAGAACCAGCCTGGAATAGAGTGTGAGTGATTTGTGGGCTGGCCAATGAGGAAAGAGCACACTCCCAGATGTGGGAGGGCCAGCTGGAACTGGAACAGTATAAAAGGAAGGAAGAAGAAAGCTTGTTATTGCTTCTTCCTCTGGGAAAGCTCTCGCCTTTGCAATTGTCTACGGCTGCTGACTTGCTACACGATGCAGATCTTCATCACAGATTCGCTCCAGTCTCAACTAGTGCCTGTCTGCCTGTCGCTGATCTTCAGTCACCAATCTTCAGACTCCAGGCTTCGCCATTGTTCTTTGAACAACTGAGATCTGCAGCAGACTCTCACCTCACCGGCTGTCCTGCAGTCCCAGATGGGAGATCTCTCATGGCTGAGCAGCTATCTTGGACTATGTCTATCCTCAGATTTGTAAGCCTTTGTAATAGATCCTTTTAGTTATGAATTTGTAAATTCTGCCTTTTGAAAGAACCTAAACCAGTACAGTGACATTTACTATCCATTCATGATAAAAAAAACCCTGACAAAACAGATATACAAAGACCTTATCTCAAATTGATAAAAGACATTCATGATAAATCTACTACCAACTTTATACTAAATGAGGAAAAAATGAAACCACAGTTATTAATATATATGTACCCAATATTGCAGAACCTAATTTTGTAGAACAAAAATTACAGGACACCAAAGGACAAGTAGGCCTCTATACAAGTATAATAAGAGACTTCAATACCCCACTGTTACAAACAGACTAGTCAACTAGACAAAAAATTAATAAATACTGGAGTTAAACCACATTATAGAACAACTGTACTTAACTAATATTTACAGCATGTTCTCAGGAGTACACAGTTCTTTTTCCAAAATAGACCATATCTTAGGTTATAAGACATATTTAATTAAGTATAAAGGATTTTTAAGATTATACTGGAATAAAACTAAATATCAATAGTAAAAGAAACTATGGAAATTATACAAATACATGGGAACTAAATACTATATTACTGAAGAAATAATAGGCCACAGAAGAAACTGGGGAAGAAATAACATACTTCCTAGGGCCAAACAACAATGGAAACACTTCATTCCAGTGTCTACAGTGAGAGGAGTACCAAGAGGGAAATTTATAGCTATGAATGCACACATTAAAAAAAAGGGCAATCCCAAAGAAACAACAATGAACCTCAAGAATATAAAGAAACAAGAACAATTCAAGTTCAAAGTGGTAGAAAAAAAGAAATTATAAGGATCAGAGCAGAAACTGATGATATTAAAACAAAAAGACTATAAAAAGATTAATGAGTCAAAGGGTTATTTGAAAGAATTACTAAGATTGGTAAACCACTAGCTACACTAACCAAAAGGAACAAAAGAGCCCATTATCAAATGCAATAAGAAATAAAAAAGTTGAAAAGACAGTAGACTTTGCTGAAATTTAGAGAATTAAAAACAAGTGTTTTGAAACTTATGCACCAAAAAATTGGAGAGTTTGGAAGAAACAGATAAATTTCTAGCCACATACAACATATTAAAATTAAACCAAGAAGACATGGAAAAACTCTGAAGAGGCCAAGAAAAAATATGAAAATTGAATTTGTTTCTTATTTATCTATTTTTTAATATACCCTTGGTTCAATTCTCATGAGTCATATGTATCCAGAATTTTTTTTCTAAATTTTCCATTTCATCAGCATGTACTCTCTCAACACATTTCTTAATAATTCTACATATTTCAGTTCAATAAGTTGTAATATTCTTGTTCTAGTTTCTAATTTTTTGCCTGTGTTTCTTTCTTTTTTCAGCTAGTTGGATTAAGAGTTTGTCAATTTTATTTATTTCTGCTTTGATTTGTATTGTTTCTTGATTTGTGTTGATTTCAAATTTGTCTTGTTCTCATTTTTCTATCTTGATATGCATCTCTTGTTTACTTATTTGAGGTCTCTGATTTTGTGTGTATGAGCCTGTAGGCACACACAGCTGTCGTCTTACTACTAAGTACTGTTTTTTCAGTCTCAGGGTGAAGTATGTTATGTTTTTATTTTCACTTAATTCTAAAATTTTAACTTCACAATTTTTTAAATAGTTCATTGCTCAAAACTGTGTTGTTCAATCTCTAGGAGTTTAATTTTCTGTGTTACTCTTACGTTTGATTTTGATTTTCATATAATTTGATAAGATGCAAGAAATTGTTTCAATTTACTGAACTGGTTAAGACTTTATGGCTTTCCATATGATTTGTTTATGGCTTAACATAGGATTTGTTTTGGAACAAGTTCCATGTGCTACTAAAAGGAATGTGTATTCTGTACATGTTTGATAAAAAATTTGATCTATAACATATTTTTTCATTTCCCCCTTTTTATTAATATATATTCTATAGTGTAATTTAGCTCTGATGTTTCTTTGAACATTTTTTGGCCTGAAATTCATCCATGGTAATAGTGAAATACTGTATTCATTCACTCACTAGTACTGTATTGAACTCTATCTTGATGTCCAATAATGTTTGTTTTATAAAATTGGGTGCTCTGATATTCAGTCTATATGTATATAAACATTATTATCTCTTTTGAGGGCTTGTTTGGAGGTTCTAGCAGGTGAGCACAGCTATGTGTATACCCTAGAGGGGAGGGTTGTCCTCTGCTATCTGGCACAGCTTCAGGAGGGATGCACATGGAGCCGTGAGAGAGGAATGGGGCAACCATTTGATCACCCAGATCATCTGAATCAACCCTGATGATCAAATGGGTGGCAGATGTCACAGCCCAGATGGCCCTCACATCTAACACTGTATCTTTTTGATGAACTTTATCAATATATAGTGACCTCCTTTGTCTTCTGATTTCTGCCTGTTGTCGAATGTGAGTACAGCTGTTCATGCTTGCCTTTGAGTTCCATTTGGATGGAATCTCAACTTTATTCATTCAGTTTCAGTCTGTACATGTTTTTGAAAGTGGGGGTGAGTATTATGCAGGCAGAAAATTATTAGGTCTTTTTTTTTAAAGCCCAATCAGCAAATCTGTGTTTTTAAATTGGAGAATTAAGATAAGAATTAAGATAATTTATATTAAGAGTATTTTTAAAGTTAAAATGCATGTACTAATTTCTGTCATTTTGTTTTTCTTCAGCTTTTAAATATATATGTTCATTTCTTTCTCTTAATCATCTTAGAAGCTTGGTGGTTTGCTGTAGTAGTAATGGCTAATCATTTCCTAATTCTCATGAGATATATTGTGATTGTGTTTATCTTTCTGTTTATTCCCCCCAAATTATTCTTTTCACTTGTACGCACTTGTGATACACAGTAATCACATTCAACTTGGGAGATTGGACTACATACATGTTGCATCTTAATCATGTTTACTCCCCTTCCTCTTTCCAGTCTACATTCTCCCTTTCCCCAGGTCCTCTCCTTTAGCCACAGAATTTATCTCCCAGCTTTCTATCATCACTCTTTCATTTTGCTCATTTACTTATTTGTACTTTGGGGTACCCATCTTAGAGAAGCCATGTGATGTTTAACCTTCTGCATCAGATTAATTTCACTAAGTACAATGTTCTCAAGGTGCATCAGTTTTCTTCACAGATGACTCATATTTATCCTTATGGTAAAGTATTGAATAATATAGACACTATATTTTCTTTGTTCATTCATCTGCTGATAGGCATGTTGGCTGCTTCCAAGATACAGCTGTTATGAGTTGTGTTGCTATAGATATGGGTATGCAAGTATGACTGCAATATGATGCCCCCAGCTCTTTCAGAAAGATAGCCAGAAGAAATACAGCCGAATCAAATGGGATTTCTATTTTTACTTTTTTTGAGAAATTGTAGTACTGTTTTCTATGGTGGTTGTACCAATTTACAGTCCCTCCAACAATGCAGAAGGGTTACTTCTTCCCTGCACCAGCATTTCTTGTTTCTTCAATCCTTGGTGATAGCTGCCATTCTTACTGGACGGAGATGGAATCCCTCTGTTGTTTGGATTTGTATTTCCTTAATGGCTACAGATGCCAAACATTTTTTAAAATCTTTATTGGCTGTTTGTATTCTTCCTCTGAGAAGTGTATGTCCATTTCTATTTCCCATTTCTTTGACTGGATCTTTTATTTTTGGGAGTCTAATTTTTTTCAGTTCTTAATGTATTCTACATATTAGCTTCTACATCAACTAGCTGGCAATTTTTTCCCCATCCGGACAATTTTCTCTTTACTTTGTTGACTATTTCCTTTGCTGTGAGGAAGATTTAATTTGATAAAAACCTTACTTGTTGATTCTTGGTGTTGTTTCTTGTGTGGTAGGCATTCTTTTGAGAAAGTCCTTGTTTTGGTTATTTCATCTTCCACTAGTTTCAGTGTTTCTGTTTTAATATCTAAATGTTCTGTTGATTTTGATTTAATTTTATTACATAGTGAACGACCTGGGTCTCAATTGATTCTTCTGCGCATGGAGCACCAGTTTTCCCAGCACCATTTTTTTTTTGAAGAGGTTATTCTTTTTCCAGTCTATGTTTTTGGTTCCTTTGTTAAAAATCAGGTAGCTGAGGGTACTTGGGATTTTATCTGGATCAGCAGTTCTGTTCTATTAGTCAACATGTCTGTTTTGTGCCAATACCATAGTGTTTTTATTACTGTTACTTTGTAATATAACTTGATGTTTGGAATTGTAATGTCACCTGCTTTTGTCTTGTTACTTAAGACTACTTTGGCTGTTTTAGGTCTCTTTTGGTTCCATATGAATTGAAGGATCGCTTTTCAGGTTCTGTGATCAAGAAAATTCCTATCAAAATTCCAAATAATCATTTTTGAATTTTCAAATTCATTTGGAAGAATTTTTCTTCTACATAAACTTAAGTATGATTTTTGAAGTTCCCCAACTCCATCACTACCCCAAGAAAAAAAGAAAGATGAAATAGGTTTTGAGTGTGACACATAGAAGAGCAAAATATTGACATCCTCACTCTATAGAGCAGCAGTTCCCAAAGTTGTTGAAACCAAGAACCAGTTTCATGGAAGACATTTTTTCCACAAATCTACATGTTAGTGGTTTCAAGATGATTCAAGCATATTACTTTCACTGTGCACTTTGTATTATTAGTGCATTGCATTGTATAAGGAATAGTTGTATGTCAGCATCATGTAAATCTCTACTTGCAGCCACTCCCAGCACTAACATTACCGCCTCTGCTCTGCATCTTGAGGAGCACACAAAATAGATCTCTCGCATGTGCAGTTCACAGTAGGTTCATGCTCCTATGAGAATTTAATGCTGCTGCTGCTCTGGCAAGAGGCACAGCTCAGGCCATAATGCCAGTGATGGGGAGAGGCTGTAATATAGATGACGCTGCACCTGCTTGCCTGTATTCACTTCCTGCTGTGTGACCTTGTTCCTAACAAGATCTGAACCACTTGGGAACCTCTGCAGTAGAATCTTCCTATTCAAGAGCTCAGTTTGTATTTCTTCAAGATTTTTTTTTTGTGTATCTCTGGACCGTTTTATAGCTTTATTTTTTAAAGTTCTTTCTCTTGTCTGTCAAACTTACTTACAGAAATGGGATAATTTTGTTAATATTGTAAATAGAAGAAAAATGAGAATCCCATACAGAAACACATTATTCTGTTTAATTAATATGTTAATAAAAAGCCTAAATAAATAGAAAATATTTTCTCTAGAAAATTATTACCAGTATGTAATACAATATGGTACTTTGAACTTTGTTTTTCAAAATTATATATATGTACATATGTATATATATACATATATATATATATATATATATATATATATATATATATATATATAATGGCAACCTGAGAGGATTTAAAAATATAAAAATAAAAGTACATATAATCTACTAAACACAGGAACTGAAAGAAAGTCAATGGTAAAATACATCAACCACTGTCACCTATAATGGTTTACTGTAAGTTCAGAAGTTTGGGCACTGGTCTCCACACATGGCATGGTGCCCTTCTGTCCGACCCTCCCACCCCCACACAGGGCAGCCTACCTATGGAAAAGGATGAGGGCCATGCACTGTGTGCTCCTGGAAGGTGAAAGGGCTGCAGTCCCCCTGTTCTCTCATCCAAAGCCCCTGCTCCCCACTTTCACTCAAAGCAGGAGCCCAACACCAAAGAGCAGTTGATCCGGTTTCTAAGACGCCAGACAAGGCCAGATGCCCAGAGGGACTACACCCAACCCTTTCAATACATGTAGACAGCTGAGGCTCTGAGAGAGCACAGATTTCTCTGAGGTCACTTGAAAAGTGGGAGGCAATTGTGGGAGTAGCCCTCAGATCACGTGACTCGAGCCCGCACTCTTCCTGCTCACTTTGAAATGCTCTACCTTCTGGGGCTTCATCCTTCCCTCAGAACTTCCTGTTACAAGAACTACAAGATTTTCCCTGCTTGCCTAACATACTGGCTCCCTTATTTACAATGGTTGAGTCTGCTTGGTCTCCAATTTATAGTATATCTATGGAAAACAGTATCCACACTATTTATTCTCTGTAAATTATCGTGGACTTAGGCATGTCTTGCCTACTCATTCACATCTTAAAACACAGGTCTCGGGAAGGTCATTGCTTAATCTAAAAGAATGAAGTGTTGACGGAAGAATCTCAGACTTTAACTACTGAAATTCATACAAAGATTTTCCATCACCTGTAACAATACTCCTGTCTGTCTTCTGGGAGAGATACAGAGATACTGGAAATGTTAAGCAGAATAAAAGGAGGGAGCTGTACATACAGCCTAAGGTTGGCTGACCTCACGGCAGTTCTGCCAGCTGCCAGATCAGGACTGACAGTGGATTGAGAAGGAAAGGATGTGCCTTTATTTTTTAATTTCTCTGTATGTATTTTTTTTTACTTTAGGCAAAGGCAAGCTTTGCAGATTTACATTTCCTACTAAAATTCATATTGAGGTACCTGGACTGACTACTAGATTTCTGATGCTGTTAAAAATGAGGCTCATGCTTTTAACCTGGCTCTACCTTCACACTCAGCAAGCAGATCTCTGGGGTCATTTTTTCCTTCCACTTGGGAGACCAAGTTCCATATTCATGTTCCTCTCCCTGAACCGCTTCAGAGCTCAGAAATCAAGGAGCCAGAAACAAAAGAAGCAGAAGAGGGTCTTTTTATTGAAATGTGGGTGAGAAAAACTATGCCAGGCTTGGGCATCCAGAATGGGAGGGACATGCAGTGTGGGAGAGTATAGGGCTGCCGGTAGCTGGGTGAGACACAGGCCTGCAGGTCAAGGCATAGCATGGGTGCAGCCAGGGCAACATCCGCCTGGTGGGAGAGAGGAAAATCAGAGATGTGCTTCAGAAGGTCAGAGCACTTCCGCTTAGTGAGACGTAGTGATACTTTCTTGGTTCTTTGCTTATGGCCTCTGAGACCACTCAGTATCTTGATCCATCCATCACCTTTCCATTTCTTTCTCCCCACTACTTTGACACCACTCCTCACCCCTCAACCTTTTTCTGTGCCCACAGAGGTCCTCTGTCCTCTGTTCGTCCAGCTAGTGCTCACCTTAAGTTTTCAAACATGCTGAAAGTGAAATTTCTCAGCATCTGGACCTTTACCAGAATCTTCATCTTCAATTGCAACTGCTTCTTCCATGGGATCATGTCGCTTGACCCGAATGTTACCTTTCAAAGGATCAAAACCTCCTTCATCCATGGTGACATCTTTGAATCCAAGGTGACTTTTCCCTATATGTTCATGTTTGAGTGCAACACTATCTCTTACGGGGACTTCCTCCCAAAGGGGATGTTTTGCATAATCTTGAACTCCACCTGAAACTATATTTGCTATTTTCTCTTCTTTGGACCAAACATGACTTATCACAGGGTCTTGGGCTCTTTCAGAACCTGTTAAAGAAGAAACGTCCTCACGTTTAGACTCATTATGCTTGTTTCACTGCATGTCTTTACCATAGGTCTAATCACTGCTTTCTGCAGTGTGGTCCAAATCATATCTGGAACTAGGAACGTGGTTGAGGAATAGCTGGGGTCTGTGCTTCAGAACAGTTTTCCCCTTTTCTTTGTGGAAGAAGGACAGATATTCCTTCACATATTTAAAAAATTTATGTAAGTGAACTCTAAGGTGGTATTCCTATATATATATATATATATATATATATATATATATATATACACACACACACACATACATATTGCTCATTTTGCTCTACATATGCCTGTGAGATCCACTTACTTTAAATCCTACTCCTGTGCTTCATCCTCTTCTACCTCTACATGTTATAATATAAAAATATCAAAACTGAATGTATTCACTAGTGGTTCTTCCTTTTTTTTCCTCCTTTTTAGCTATTGTAAGTACTTTTGCTGTGAACATTCCTGTACTTACTTTTTGGGAGAGTATCATAAGGCTTTTTTTTAAAAAAAAGTATATAGCTAGAAACAGAATTGCTGGATCATGGAGTACAGATCACAGTGTATCAATATGATCAACAGTCATAAGTATGACAAATCACTTTTCAATATCACTGTACCAATTTATACTTCCAACAGCAATGCGTGAGAGTTCTGTTGCTAGCACTTGGGACTGTCTGCCTTTTTAGTAACCATTCTAGTGGATATCTAGTGACATTTTCTTGTAATTTGAATTGTTCACACTTTTATTGTTCATGTAGATATGTTCTTTCACAAAGAACTCTGTCAATATCTTGTCAATTTTTCTTGGGTCATCTGTTTACCCTTACTAATTTGAAGAAGGAAAGATCCTCTCATACATTACTAAGAAAGGTCTACATTGTCAAAACCTACTTGAAGTAGCTTGACATAAGCTAATCAAATTGAACGTGTACACAATCTGCAATCCAGTAGTTAAATGACTAATATGAAACTAAGAGTCCTGTATTTCACCAAGAAAAAAATTACAAAAATGTACATTAATGTATTATTATTAATCAACTACTAGAAACAGCCCACATTACTATTATAAAGTTAAAGAATACATATGCCATGGCTTATTACTATAACACAATATTGTACAATTCTAAAAATAATTGGAAGATAGCTAGGCAAAACATGAATGTAATTAAAATAATGCTTAATCAAAGATGAAAGGCTCTTTTGAGAATAATTAGAATTACATGTCTGTTAATAGCTCAAAACCAAAGACGAGAGGATACATATCTGCATATGGAGTGGAGCTCAAAAATTGTTTTAATCTTTTCACATTTTAAAGACCATTACATTTTACATTTCTTTTCCTGGAAAGTACTTATTGCCTTTGCTCTTTCCTACTCCATTTAAGTATATTCAGGTTGGGGGATGATCTGGTGGTAGATCATGTGGTCTGCATAAAAAAGTCCCTGACTTCAATTTAGAGCATGCCCCAAAATAAAAGCACAGTGTATAGCGTAAACATTAAATTAACAGTTTTGATTTCATGAAACTTCATTCCCTAAATTCACCTTCTCACAGGATGACATTGACTCCAGTTTTCCTGTGTCCTTAAATTCCCTTCGTTTATTACTCCTAACTTTAACACTGGCCACCAGCTGATCTGTTTGGGTAAAAAAAAAAATCGGCTGTAGAATCCATCTTTCTACCATCCCTTTATGTCCACGACTGAGTGGACTTTCCTCTCTACTTGGATACTGTAACACTCTTCTTACTGTGGCCATGCCTTTAGTCTGGATTACATTTCACCTCTGGTTTTGATCCTTGCATTTCCTAGCTGCTTAATTTATACAGGAAAACTCTGGTGCCTATTTGATGACCTGCCTTGTCCATAAAACACAGGCAATTGCTGAAACAGGGTCTGAGCCACAGTATTGATCCTTGTCCCACACTGGCTGTTTGCTTTTGCCCAGCTCGTGTCACACTTCGCTCACAACAGACTGGCCTCCACTCTCTATTTAGACATTTGCCTGGTGTTTCACTTACATGTTGGTCCTCTCTTCATCTTCGTCAATGTTTCCTGTCCCTCGCAGCCATCTACATGCTGCATGTTGTGGTGTAAACATTGTCTTTCATGTCTGCCTTGATGTGCGTGAGTGTTTCCTGTTTTTTTACCTGGATGTTGGCCAGATATTCTCATCTGATGCTGTTCATGCTAATGAAATTGATTATATATTCATTTCTAGCCATGGTAATTGCCATGCCTCAGTGTTTGATTCTGATCTAAAACTGCCTTGAGATCTAGCTTACTGTTTGCCTTCTTGTCTTGAATAGCATTAGCCTTCTGGTCTATTTGGAAATTGGTGCTACCCACTTTGCAACTGTCCCTGTTACTCAATTGGCAATTAATTGCTAATAAGAATGTTTAGGCTCTATTATCTCCAAAATTTTGTCCCAATTCTTTCCCATAACATTTTCCTCATGAACTCTTCGAGAGTCTCTGAAGGACAGTGGCTTTAGGTGGAGAGGAGAGGAAGCTGCACCTGAACAGCCCACTGTTCTTACCCTCCCTGTACTCACCAGCCTGTATCTTCGCATCTACTGCCTTCTCCAAAACGAGGAGCAAAGAAAGAATGAAGAAGATGGTGAACTTCATCTTGCCAGGAAGTGACTTGACTGAGCTGAGTTGAGCTTCTCATTTATATGTTTCTCAACTGCGTGTGCCGTGGGTGTGGTCAAAGGTACATTTCTTATCTGTAAATGCTTTCTGTCCTGTTTTTCAGTAGGAGGCATGGCCATCTTCCCAGGAACATGGTACAGGGTCACAATATCAGAGATCTTCTCCCCCCAGAGGTCCCGGCAAATATTTATCAACACAAGAATCATCATACAGACTTTCCGTCATTTCAAGGAAAACTCAGTCCAGGGAAGGAGAGCGACTTCCTAAAGGCTTCACAATTAATTACTGGGTGATGAAGATGATGCCCTCATAGTCTAAACTACGGAGTTCCACGATGCCGTCACTTAAGTAGGCACTAGTATAACCGAAGAGAGGCAATCACAGGAGTAGAAGAAATAGAAAAGAATGCACTATTATAGGAGCAAAAGCAGAAGGTTTAAAAATAAACTGGGCATACTAATATCAAAAGTGACAATAAACACCGGAATTCTTTACAATAAACACTGGAATTTGTCCAAAGCTCACCAACACTTAGTTTCTACTATTAATTTGATAAAGCAATGCAGTTGTGTTGGGTTGTCACTTGGAGTGTAAAGAACACAGCAACTTATGCAAGAAGTCCAAGCACATGGGTGGAAGTTGAGGCCAGACCTAGAAATTAAAGTGAGCTTCAGAGATATTTTTAGGTGGTAGGAAGACCGTAACATGCCTCAGTGGCAACTGGAATGATAGTTGTAGAAGAAGAGTGTTGGTTTCCTAATTGCATTCTTTTGTGCAAAATCTACCTAAACAATAAAATATTTTTGTTTGTTTGTTTGTTTGTTTGTTTGTTTGTTTGAGATAGAGTTCGCTCTGTAGCCCAGGCTGGTCCTGAACTCACTATGGAGCCCAAGCT
The DNA here is from genome assembly GCA_004027205.1 of Ctenodactylus gundi. Classification (NCBI taxonomy): domain Eukaryota; kingdom Metazoa; phylum Chordata; class Mammalia; order Rodentia; family Ctenodactylidae; genus Ctenodactylus; species Ctenodactylus gundi. The sequence goes on along the minus strand of PVKB01003199.1, from coordinate 69,685 downwards.
GGTCTTGGACTCATGGCAATCTTCCTGTCTCAGAGTGCAAATGCTAGGATTACTGGTGTGTGTCACCATGCCCCATTTATGTGGTACTGTGGAACCAAACTTGGGTTCTTAGCCCTTGTCTTAGCATTTGCTAGGCAAGCGCTTTAACCACTAAGCCATTCTTCCAGACTCAACAGAATACATTTTTAACCAAAAACACTTATTATGAAACTTTTAAACATCTAGAACTTCCAACAAGTAGCAAGGAATATTTGACACTATTGATAATTTATTAATACATGCAAAGAGGATGCAAAATGGATATTTGCATCTGTTATACAGCTACAGTTTTCTGCATTTGTGAGAACACTGAGTGGTCTGCAGGAAATTCCTTTTTAGCTTAACTCATGCAGACTGTGGTATAGGCAGACTACAGGAAGGGAGAGCACCTCTAACAGTGAGCCTGTAGGTATTCAGAGCAGGGGACAGTACAGGTCTGGAGGGAAGAGGGCTTAGAATACAATTACAGTCATTTTATAACACAATTGCAAGCCATGCAAGGGAATAGTGTAAGCAAAGGCAAGAAAAAGACCAGACATGTTCATGTCTTAATGTCCCTTAAAAACATTTTAAAGGAAAAAACACATATACAAATGCTGAATCAAGTACCAGTCATGAAAGCTACATGAGTCAGTCTAATCTCTGACCAAGTTTATCCCTTTGTCCCTAGGGGAGTAATGATTTTCCTCTAGCAGAGACCCTGGGAAGGTGGCTGATATCATCCTGAATGAATACTTGCTCCAGTGCCAGCTAATCTCTTCAATCCTCCCCACTTTCCCTTTTAAATAATAGCAGAAACTGTTTCATTTTGAGTTTACTTGTAAAGAAAGGCTCTGATAATGTTGCCCTTATTTATAGATCAAAGAAAAAAAACCTTCTCCAATCTAGTGCACCACGATTCTGATAATAGGCTCAAGATATGGAACAAAGACAAAAGGAAAAACCAGGAAAAGGGCAAACCAAAAATAGGATGAGATTATAACATCATATATTTTCTGATTCAATACAATTTGGAAAAGTATTTCAACCCAGAAATGATTGTACTGATAAAGATGAAGGCAGAGGCCAGGGACTTGAGGCAAGAGCTGAGTGATAAGTAAACCAGAGATAAAGTATCTCAGAGTCAGAAGGAAAATATCATCCTGAAACAATGAAGGAAAAACAACTCATAGGAATGAAATACTGATGTGCACAAAGTTGTTATGAGAACAGGAAAGTAAGATCCTTAAAGCCAAAACAGATTTATAATGTGTTTAGCCAATTCTATGCAGAATTATTCAAACATAGTAAAGACAACAAAAAAGTAAGCTAGCTTTAAAAGAAGGGTTAGAAAACCTAAACTGTAGGAAATTAGTGAAAGTGGTAGAGAAAATGCTTTAAATCTTTCCTAAACCCATGAAGTGCTAGGCCTAGGCAATGGGATATGGAGCAAACACCATGGACAAGTCATAGCAGATGATTCAAGCAGAAAATTCTGTAAGACTCTGGAGCGAGAAGTGGTTGGGAGAAAGTGAGCACCATCAATGAATACAAATGAAGGAGGAGAAACAGGGACATTCCGCTGGAGTGATAGGTTGGACCTTTAGGACAGTCACACCCATTATGTCATTACTGTTTTAATTTGGGTCTGAGAAGGAAACTCTAGTGTTCCATGTAAAAATCTTGCCTTTATGTACTTGAGAAATATTAATTACTATCTTAACAGTAATATGAATAAGAAGTAAATCCTGATAAAAAATATAATTCTGTGTTTAAAATTATATACAGAGCCATGAATTCATTCCACATGATATCAAAATACAGGAACTGCCAGTCACCCAAACAATCAGAGTGCTCACCATCCTTAAGGCCTGACATCACCTGATTCGACACCATGGCTGAGGTTTGCAATGCATGCTCAGGCTGAGTGGCAGCTCTGAGGAGCTCCGTGGAGCCCAGCACTGGTGCTCACCATCCTTAAGGCCTGACATCACCTGATTCGACACCATGGCTGAGGTTTGCAATGCATGCTCAGGCTGAGTGGCAGCTCTGAGGAGCTCCGTGGAGCCCAGCACTGGGTGGATGCTGGCTGGGACTCTACATTTGGTGGCTTCATCACTTTTGTCTATGCTCCTTACCAGGAATTTTAGGTTTCCAGAGATTGGGTGAAGTATGCAGATCCTCCACATTTTCATGATCCAAAATTGACTTCTTCATGATGAAGAATTAATTGCCCTGGTGGTCACTGTGTCATTGCTAGGACACAATTCCTGACATCTACAATGTAAGGAAGGACAGTCACTTGAAGAAATTTAGCTCACCATTCCAAAAGATCTCGGTCCTTATATAGATGGCATGGCAGGAAGGGTCTGGCAGAGAACAGCTGCTCATGGCTTCACAAAAGGAAGGAGGAATCCTTGCAAGGGAGAAGCCAGGATGAGAATATAGCCTGCCATACCACATCTCAGTAATTCCCTACACTTCCAGTCATCTGCACACGTCCGGTAATCTTCCACATCCTACCAGACCCTACCACGCAACAGCACTAGAAATCCATAGGTAATCCACAGCATCCAAATACTTGAGGCTTTGGGAGAACATTCCAGAACCAAACCATCATAATGGGTGTGTGCAGTTCTCCATAGAACACCCCACAAACAACTGGCGGAAGCTATTTTTATTTTATTATTTTAAAGTATTCTGTATTCATTCCATATATTGAAGGTACTCAATACCATGTTTGGATATACTATACATGCTTAAATGATTATTATACTTTAGCCCTTTCACATATCTGGGACTTCTCACAGAGGAACCTTTCCTGAATGGAGGGGAGGGCGGCAGAAATGCTCCTCTCTTAACAAAACTTCTAGAATTCAATCCTGAAAACCAAATGATCCTTGGTTCTGCTCTAGAGTAGTGGTGTGATATACCTGTGAAACTGCTCCACAATTAATGACCACTGCTGTAAAAGTTATCTTTAGAACTACTTAAAACCTTAGAGAACAGTTCCAAAAACATACATTTATTTTAAAGCCCTAGTCAACCTGCCCTGAGAGATGTTTGGGACCTTAGATCCAGCCTGCTCACTCTTCTTGCCCCCGACTCAACAGGGTAGAGGCCCCATTCTGAGCAGGACTAGACAAGTGGGGCTCCCTTGTACTCGGATTGTGAACCTCTGCAGGAGACAGAGGCTACCATCACACCTGAACTCCCCTCCAATTCCCGTCATGCAGAGTGTAAATTCCACATGAGGGTGTTAAAAGACCACCATTCTTCCACACAAGCCCACCTGGGCTGGGGCCTGCAATCTGGGCACTGCAAGTCAGGACTGTGCTAAAAGAACTCGTACTGCAAAATAAAGAATACTGATCAACTAACATATATTGTGAGTAGATGGAATAGAAAATAACTACAAATAATTAGTACATATACATAAATAAATAAAATTTCACCAGTAAGTAAGACATGCAAGATGATGCTAGTATGCTGTTGTATAGAAGACCCTGGGGGCAACTGGAGGAACAAGAGAGGTTTATTACAACAACTGGAGAATGACCAGCCAGGATGGGGCACGAACTCCTGTCTGTCACAGTTCGGCCCTGAACCGAATTTTTACAGTTTTTTATAGTCAAATTTCACAATATGCACAAGATTTCATGTAATAAACAAGATACGGCTGGTGTATTTAGGACAATACATATTGGGTGCAGCTGGGCCTGCTTACATCCTTGTTTCAAATTTGGTTTCGGGTACATTGTTTTTCTCTGTGCTGTTGAGGTTAGTGGGACGGAGGACAGGCAGGTGCCCTGTGGCTTTGGCAAACAGGCTAATTCCAGAAGCCAAGGAAGCTGGTTAACAACAGGGAAGACATTTTACTCTTTCAACACAACTGTATTTTTGTTTCTATGAAACTATCTTCCTACTGCTGGTGCTTAGCAAGTTCCCTCTTCCTGTGTACTCCGCTCAGTTCTTGTACAAGGAGTTAGTTGGCATAAAGACTGTAAGAATGACTCAGACTCCAAGCACAGATTTCTTTCCAGGTGAGGGGTAAATTTGCAAGGCAAGAGCAGAAGCCTATGCAGTTAGGGTCAAGGAAAATGGGAACCCTGGGGGGGATGCGGAAGATTCCTGTGTGGTGGACTACCTGCTTCTACTCCAGGTCCTGCAACTTCACATCTCCCAGTTCTCATTTTCTTTCATTTCCCCCTTCAAGTTGGGTATTTTATTATCCTGAAATTCCTGCTATTTTCTTTGTTTCTAGCTCAGGTCAAATGTACCCATTAACAAGTCTTTTTTTGAGAGCCTGCTGAATCCTCCTGGGTTAGGTCAGCATTTTACGGAAAGAAAAATAATATAAAGAAAGTTTACAGTTCTGGCTCTGCCTCTGCCTCCCACGTGAACTTGGAGGGCTCATCTGGTCTCCAGTTTTCCTATCTCGAGTGTGAGCATGTTTGCCTAAATTCTATTAAAGTGGAGATCCTGCTTCAAATCAATGGAGTTATGACTGAGCATCTGTCAAACTGATGAGTACCTGGTACTTGTGCATGACTTCCATCACTCTAGACTCCCAGGAATAGACACTCTCATGGTTGGCTAAAATCAACATCCCTATTGTGTAGGACAGTGAAAGCCTGAGAAGTTACCTAGATTCTCCAAAGGCTGTCCCACTGCCTAAGTTTAGAGCTCACATATATGATTTCAGGGTTTCTGGTCTCAGCTGAAACTCCACAGCTTGAAAGCACTCTGCTCCAGAGGGAACACTGTCAGAGTTGAGTGGCCAGCAAAGAAGTATATCTTTTCTGTTTTATTTATTTATTTATTTATTTATTTATTTATTTATTTTTGAGATAGAGTCTTGCTCTCTAGCCGAGGCTGTGAGCTCTATCTTTTCTAACAGCACTAAATCTGGTTATGGAATTGCCAGCCTAGCATCTTTGGGTATTTTCAGGAATATAATGCAGCTCCAGAAACTACTTGTTTCCACCATACTCAATATCTCCTCACCATGAACTGCAGGCTTATAAATCCTCTTACAAATAGTTGCACAGAGGAGACTGGGACAAAGGAAAATCCAAAGCAGAGGAGATATTTGTATCCTTTTTGTTCTCCCAGTACATCAAACTCCCTTCTTCTCTTTGACACCTCTTTATCTGAATCCATATTTCAGCCTTGCTGGATGACAGTGCTGGCTTCCTACTGAATAAATAGAACATGTGAGAGGGTGACTTCCCTCACCCAAACATCTAGGGCCTAGGCCAGACCCTACACTTCACCCAGATTTTGAACGAGTCAAGGCGCTTTGAAGTTATGGAGTTTTGGCTGAGGCCAGACACACTGAAATTACATATATACAGACTCTAAGCTTAGGCAGAGGAACAATTGTGGAGAATCTAGATGACTTTCCAGCATGATTCTAGGGACCTGGGTGGCAATAAAGGGCATCCAGAACTGTAGCAGCAGGTCCTCATCATGCAACTGGTGATTGGGGGTGCTGGGTACAGTTATGTTAACCGAAGACTCATGTTTTGTGTAGTCCTTGAGACTGATCTTCATAATTTTGGGTCATCTTTTGCAGGGTGGGGTGTGGAGGAAGCAGGATCTTAACTAGAATTAAGAGGACAAATTTCATTGCAAAGTCACGGTGAGGGAGAGATAGCACCTGTGAGCAGAATAATCCACAACCACACTAACTTGACAGCCTCTTTACCAGCTGAAAAGAGTGCTGGGGAGCCAGGGATCCTCAGTAGAGGATCATCTACTGGGCTGAAGATAACAGCCCTTTGTAACAGTTTTACTGTCCCTGTCTTGTGTCCATGAGCCCATGTGATCTTAACCCTAACATAGAGGTAGCGCCTGCGAGTGCACCGCTGGGAGTGAATAGCTAAACACACACTGCACAGTAAGCAAAAAAGTGCTCTTTGAAACAGAGCCTGAGCAGTGCAATGGCCAGTCAGCCATTTTGAAGCTGGTTTCTGTGAATATCTGGTCTTCATACACACTTGGCAATAACTCCATCACATTCCCAAAGTCTCCTGTTGCAGGAATTCTTTAACAAGCGGTGTTTGCACAGAACTCCAGCATCTGTTGTTTGGGTCAGAGCTGCAGGGCTGCCGCTGGCCTCAAGGTCACTTCCCTTGACTCTCAATTCAAACATCCTTGTCCTCAGCTATCAACATCGATACCCTCAGTTCTTTACCTGGTGGTATGACCAGCCCTCATTTCTGGAGCAGCCATACCCTTTCAGGGCAGGGTTTCTTTATTTGTCCATTGACAGCCACAGTAGGATGAGAAAGAACCAAGTGGCCGTGTGCTTTTTCTCTATGCACCAACACTATTTTTGTTTAGCTCTCATCTGAGCTGTCCTCTTTGAATTCCAGTTCAAACTTGAGATGACACTTTTGTAATAGGATGAGTAGACCAGTTACCTATGGAGTCTGCTTTCTAATCCCATGGTGTTTGTTTGTGGTTCTGCTTAGTTATCCTGGAACAATCGTCATGAGTCTTGATCATTCCAGCCTCCCATGTCTGTTGGGGAAGGTAGAGAACAGGTGGCTATCTCGGCACTTGTTCAACGTCCAGGAAGATGGCAATCACATCTTATCTCCATTCTCTTGACACTTGAGGCATTTCTTTAGTGTAGAAACCACGAAGTGAGAAAGAAAGCTAGTTTGAGTCCTTTGTATTTCTTTTTCCTCTTTCTGTAGGAACTGCCCAATGATATGTAATTTATCTTTTCTTTTTTGTCATGATTCCAGTAGCTACCACTGTGCTTTAAAATTGCTTAAAAATAGAAATTTTTTTTTGAGACAGGGTCTCCCTCTGTAGTCCAGGCGGGTCCTGAACTCACTATGGAGCCCAGGCTGGCCTTGGACTCATGACAATCCTCCTGCCTCAGCCTCCCAAGTGCTGGGATTACAGGCGTGTGCCACCATGCCCAGCTTAGAAAGTAGAATTTTTGATTTATCAATTAGATACATTGTTTTGTCTATTTTTAGCTTGTGAATTTTTGTTTCTATTTATTTTTGCTTTCTTTTAAACTGTCCTTTTTATAGCCTTCTCAAGTACATGAATATTTTATTCATTCATTTTTATTTTATTATTATTTATACACATATTTAAAGTTATGATGTGTCCTTTGTTCTTCTATAAGTTGGTTTATGTCTATTTTTTCTGCCTACTGCTAATATAGTGTGGGGGGGGTCTTACCACCACACAAGGGCCGGAGGAAAGGAAAGGTGAGCGTGTGGCTGGGGCCCCTCTTCCCAAGAGTACCAGACCCAGCCAGAAGTCAGTAGAAGCAGGAACTCACTTTATTCAGGAAGTACAGAATCTTATATAGGGTACAGGGAGAACGTGGCAAGGAGGGGAGAGCAGGCGATTGGACATGGTGTCTACGTAAGCGGGTGCTAAGCCAATCAGCGAGATGTCCATGCAGGCAGGCACCGGGTGCTCGCAGCAATAGTATTGGGATCATGCGCGGTCCACAGGGCAGAAACGGCTTGAGCCAATCATCCTCCTTGGCAAAGACCTGAGGTGGCCACCCCCGGGATTTCCAGAGGGCGCCATCTTAGATATCACCCCACAGTACAGCTTTTTTTAAAAAAAATCTATATCCTGAATGTGTTACTCTTCATGTCTTTGCATATTCTGATTTTATTCTTCAGAGAGGTATTTGTAGTAACATGTGATGTTTACATACTATAAGACATATCTTTACTGAGAATTGTAGCTCTCATTTCTTAGTTATATGCTCGTTGTTGGGGCAGATTATCTGACAACTATAACTTACTTAAGGGAGGAAAGATTTATTTTAGGTCACAGTTTCAGAAGGTCTTAGTCCATTCACGGGCAACTGGCAATGGAGGAAGCACATGGCAGAGCCCCAGCAGGAGGCAAACTATTCACAGCATAATAGATAGGAAGTCAAATGAGCAAGGAAGGGCAGAGCTAGGATATATACTTCCAGATCACATCTCAGTGATCCACTCCTTCCAAGTCAATGCCAGTGATCCACCCCTTCTGACCAAGCCCCATCTCTTAGCGGAAAATGGTTCCATAGGTATTCCACAGTGTCCAAATATAACATGAGGTTTTTGGGAGACAGACCAGATCTAAACCATAGCAATCATGAAAAGTTATGCAGATTTCCCCTTTAATGAGAATCTTCATTGTAGCTAGTCATTGGGTATGTTTATCTTATAGTATGGGTGGATACGTGCTAAGGGTAACTTTACAGTGTAGCAATCTGCCAAATACCACCTCAGCCAGGTGTCCAGGTTATCGTTGTCAGTGTTAAAGTCCTGCTCATTTAGATACCGTTGGTATGATAGATAAGATGAACACCACCTCAGAGATCTTTCTCCAAAATTCTATAGCCCTTCTTTAGTCAGGAGACAAATATGAGTGAAATCCAAACAGGATATATTCTATTAAATATCTAACTAGTACTTCTCACAACAGTCAAGATCACCAAGAATCAATAAAGTCTCAGAAACAGTCACAACCAAGAAGAACCTAAGGAGTCATGACAAGTCAATGTGATGGGATATCCCATACGTGTTTCTGAAACAAACAGTAAGTAAAACAAAGGTAATGCAAATAAAGGGCATTAATGAAAATAATGCATCAGTATTAGTTTTTGCTGTGACAATATGCCATAGCAGTGTAAAGTGAGAAGAGTAGCAGGGTCTGCGTCCTTGGAGACAGGAAATATAGCTCATATTTGAGTCCAACCTTCTGCCAGTATTTTCCTGGCAACATCCATCTCTAGGACTGTGTACACTTCATTCTGAGCTCTGAGCTCTGGGCTCTTCCCTTCTCTTCTTTATAGATGCATTCCTGGGCTCCATGTTGCTTTCTGAAGACAAAAAGTAAGTCCACTGAAAGCGAGCTGTTATTTCCACACATGAAATTTGAAGTTTTTGCTGCTTTCAGAATTCCAATTCTTTTTTTTTTTTTAAGGCAGGATCTCACTCTGTACTCCAAGCTGGTCCTGAGCTTACTATGTAGCCCAGGCTGACCTTGAGCTCACCACAATCCTCCTCCCTCAGTCTCCTGAGTGCTGACATTACAGGCATGCATCACCACACCCAACTTATGTGGTACTGGGGAATCAAACCCAGAGTTTTGTGCTTGCCAGGCAAGTGCTTTAACCATATGCTATTCCTCCAGCCCTCAGAACTCCAATTTTATTCAAGAAATGATGTTAGTGTGGTTTTATGGTTTTTCTTGTTGGATGTACAGTTAAGGTAAAACATGTGGAGGGACAAGGAAAGGAAGACTCTAGGTATCTTAAATTCACGCTTACTCTTTCTTCTTTTCTTTTGTTCTTTGAGGAACACTTTCTAAGAATAAAACTTTGACGTTATAAAGCTAAACATATTTTAAAGTGCGAATATTGTCTGAGAAAAGAAAAGCAGCAGTTAACTCACCAGAATACTTTTTAAATGTGTAAAAGTTAATTGTGGATTATCTTTATATTTAAAGTACCATTATAAACCAGTTAAATAATCAGACAACCCCATAGAGGAGGCTGCAAAGGGGCGAAAGTCAGATCAGAGGATGAAGAATATTAACATCCAAGGTGCTGTGACAGCTGTCTCATCTTACTGATCACTGAACATGGGATCAGAAATCACCTTTTTTCATTTCATTTTCCCCTATCACTTTTGATTTCCTAACAATTGTCCATTTATTTTTCACTTCTAGGTCTCGGTCTTATCTGTTATACAATGAAGGAGTTGGAGAAATCATCCCTGAGGAATTCTTCAGCAGTTTCCTTCATGGAAGAGTCTCAAAGTTTCCATAAAAGTCCTCTTCCTTATAGTTATGAGATAAAGGTAGAATGTACAGTGGAGATTATGAAAATGTGAGATAAAGGAGTGCTGAAGACGGACTGGGAATGGATGGCTGTCAGATTCAGAGACTGTCTTAGCTACACTGCTTCTACCGGCACCATTTTCCCAAATTCACTTTACTTCTGCTTTAACACTGCCTTGAACTGACCCATCACTCTGCGATATCTATCTCAATTGAATCCATCAAAGGAACTGCCTTCAGCAGTTAGTTATACATCTTAGTACAAGACTCCATGTGCCCAAGGGCCACTCTGTGATTGGGAAAGCTCTCAATGCCTCTCTTGGGGACTCAATGTTCTCTTCCTTGATGTGAGGAGATGGCTCACATAGCTTCAGGTTGTGCTTCTTGTTCTAAATGAGCTGGAAGGCTATGTGATTAGAAGAAATGCCAAGAGCTGATAAACACTGGGCAGTTGATTCTACTTCCTAGCATGAATGCTTGATGATCGCTGGAGGGCTGACATGTGATTTCATGGAAGATAGTCTCCTGCCAGTTATAGACAAGAAAAGTGATGTGGCTCAAGCTTTCCTTTAATGAACCAGTGCTTGCTCTGTTGCTTTGTTTCACTGAAGACTACAGAACCTCAGAGATGAGCAGGTGCTTCCTGCCTCAAATACTATACCAGGGTGTGGTTTGTTGAATCCAGATGTGAAATCAGGTGTGCAGATGGAGATCATTTGCTTCCCCCCACCACTAAGTGCTTGATATCTCTGCACCCACTAGTAACTCTAATAGCTCTTTAGGTCACCTTGATTGTGCCAATGCCAATCAGACCCCAAATGAATTATTCTGAGTTTGTTTGTGTTTCCTCAATTCTGCCCAGTCAGATGGGTGCTTGGATATGTGGGTTCTGAAAAATTCCATACTTCTGCCTTTCTCTTTTGTAGATGGTGTTTCTGCAGTTTAGAGATGAGAGTAGGGAACTAGTCCATGCCAGTTGGGAATAGTATTTAATTATAGAAGATTTTACCATAGTGCATTTCTGACATTCTGAAGATTTTCAGAAAAATGAGTACGTGAAAGGAAGAAGTTGGATAACTGAATGAGAATAAAAAGCCTGTTTTTTCCTGTCAAGGTTCATAGGAGAAGCTTCGATGATGGCTTACCACTGTGACACATTATTATACAGTTGGTACAAAGTCATGAATCCCACAGGTCCTCATCATGCTGTGAAAGCCTTATTTTCTAAATTAATAAATTCCTTGAAAGAACAATTATGGTATAGTGATGGCACACCATGTATTAGGAATCACATGGTCAGGAATGAGTTGGAGTTACAGAAATTACATTAAAACAAATTTATTAAGTTAGGTTATTCCATAGGAGAGAATAAATCTTTGTCAGAAAATCTGGGAGCCTGTTGGATCTGTCCTTGACCTTTGGCGTGAAATTCAAGAAGGCATTGCTTCTTTAAGGGGCCTGTTCAGTCAGCATAAATCAAAGAGAAACACTACATCTACCCACAGCCATTGTTTTAATTCTTATGTGCTTCATGATTCTTTTCTTAATTATGTGGCAACACCACCAGGGATCCTGTGAGAGAATCTCACGCGTCTCTTGAAGACCTGCTTCTCCGTGGCCCTGTTCTATTACGCAGTAAATTGAGAGAAGCAAGATGCCATACCTACATCTGGAACTAGGTTTGTGTCTGGAGGAAAGTTTTGTGCCGCTGCACACATTACATTGAAAACCAGGGGCACAGTGCTGTACAATAATAAAAAAAAATTGGTTGACCTCCACTGATGATTTATGTGGATGATTCTTTGTTGGAAAGTGTATATAAGAGGATGGTGCAGAGTTTTGGTCTATTTACTGTGGTAAGTGGAGTCAAGGTCTTCACCCATCCAAACAAGGGAGAACACAGAGGTGTGGAGGACAGCAAATGGAGGCTTTAGTATCAACCTGGCAAAGTGGGTGTCTGCTCCCTGAATGGACAGCAGGCACACCAATCTATAGTGGGGGAGGGGTTTTTACCCCAGACTCGCAAGTCTCTACCTCTATTTCCCTTTTGGCAGAGTTCACAATCTTCCTGGATGAAATCTAAAGGAATTCTCTGGTACAAATAAGACAAAGAGGAGATTTGCTTAAGCAGGGCAGGCTGGTGACTGTGACGTGGCACCCATTTCTCCTCCCTGGTTGCCTCTCTGGTGCATACTGTGTAAAGCACCTAGAGATAAGAAAACTTCCAGGGAGAAAAGAACCAGGAAGTTAACAAAGCAACAAAAGTCAGATAAACAGTCATCAGTATTCAGCATCACATGAAAATGAATCACTTGCTATCACTCACATCCACACTAGATGTCAGTATTAACTGCCCACTTGTAAGAACCAAACATGTCTCTAGACACTTTCAACACTCCCTGGCTCTGGAAAAAAACCTGTCCTTAAGTGAGGACTACTAAGATATAAGTTTTATCATAAATTCTAATACTATAGCTTTATTATAATGCAACCAAAAATATTTATTCTTTTGGTTAATACATATCAATTATTACTGTCTCTGGGGAACATCACCATCAAAAAGAATTCTGAGGTCAGAGAGAGGTGAGGAAAGTTGCCAGAGTAAGATCCTCCCTTGATTGTCTCCACGTAGAAATATCAACTTGAATACCTATCCCCCTCAAAAGTACCTTCCCAAGTGCTAAGGGAACAAGATCACAGCACCATGTCTAAGCATAATGATGAGAAAAGATCATGAGAGAAGGAGGGAAAGAAAGAAGCATCATCCACGCCACGCTTTTCTCACCTCTAAGCTGAGCATCATAGAAAGAGTCACCTCCTGCCTGGAGGAGGGAGAGGGTAATAGTACAGTCTTTAGTCTTGGAACATTGTACTGGGCTCAATATAGTGAAACTTGGTAGAGGACAGAGCCTGAGATTCTGTCCCCATTCAGAGTCCAAGGACACAGCAACTAGACTTGGCCCAGCACCAGGACAAGCCCTGAGGTTGCACTTGTACAGACTGCTGAGAAGAATGTGTATTCTATAGCTATCGGTCAGTTCTATTTGTTCAATGATATGGTTTAGATATGATATATCTTTGTTGAGTTTTTGTGTAGCTGACAACCTGTCTATGATAATGGAATATATGCCCCACATATGACTGTGCTGGTCACTATTTTATGTCCAGTAGTTTTTATTTTTTGAAGGTAGGATCATCAATGATTGGTGCATAAATATGTACTTTTATTAACTCTTTCTTTTCAATTGTTCCTTTTATGAGGCTGTAGTAGTCTTTCTTTTCTCTTTTGACCAGAATGTATGAAGGTATGAACGTGAAGCCAAAGGTGCAGTGACGTTGAATATGCCAGAAATGTAAAAATTTGACTCAGGAAAGCTACAAGCCATGCGTGGAGCCACGCAGCCCAAGTGAGAGGTCATGTGGGCTACAATCAGCAAAGCCACTGGGGCAGAGCTGCCCAAGACCTTTGGAACACACATTTCACCACATCTTACTCTTGGTGCTGCTGGACATGCAACTAGTAGATTAAATGTTTGCCATGCTGAGTTTTGATCTTGTCTTTGTTTTATATCTATTCATCTACTTTGGAATGGGAATTTCTAGTCTGTACCATTATGTATCGAAAGTGTTTAACTTTCTTTTCTATTCTTATAGGAGATCACAGATAAATATTTGTCTTGAGTCTGAGAGGACACTTTGGACTTAGATTTTTCAGCAATGTTGGAATTGTTATATTTTAGGCAACATTTAAAGAAGGGCTAAATGTGTTTTGCATAGTGAGATGAACATGAGACTTTTGAGGGCCAATGACAGAATATTATGTCTTAGATATAAAATGTTCATAAAGTCTTATGTATTCAGATGTAGGGATTTTGGAAGCTGGACTGATAACAGGGTACTATACTCATCAACAGATTAATTCACTGAAGCATTCATGGCTGAATATGCTGTTAGGAGATGGGGCTTAGTGAGAGGTAGATCACTGGGACTTGACTTGGAAGAGAGCATTCTTGTCTTTGGCTCAACTTATTCTCCTCTACCTATGCTTTATGGAAAATATGATGTGAGCAATTTTTCTCAGCCTGGCCCTCCCACCATGTAATGTGTGACCCGAATCCAGCCAACAATGGACAGACCCACTAAAAGTGTGAGTGAAAATAGACCTTTTCTCCTTAGGTTGTGGCTGTGGACTATTTTGTCACAGCAATGGGAAAGCTGACTAATACAGTGTGTCAACTGTAGAACCATGGAATTTTTCTTAATGTTTCCCCAACACATTCCTCCACTTATCTACACTACTTAAGTTGGCCTAAAGCCTGAATGTCTGTGTTACATGTGAACAGTATTCACACTATTCATCATAAGGTATTAAGGAGATAAGTGTCTTGGGTTTTCATTCACATCTTAAAACGTAAGTCTAGAGAAGAACATCATCTAACCTAAAATAATGAAGTATTGGTGAAAGAATCTCAGAACCAAAGCTGTGAAATTCTCCCTAAGCATGGATTTTCTAGCACTTGTAGCAATCCTTCTTTCCTCTGGAAAGATACAGATACCTGAGAATGTTAAGGGGAAGGAAAGAAGTAAAGAGCTGCGTGTTTAGCTCCAAGTTTGGCTGGTCACACTGAAGAGATGACAGCAGCAGGTCAGAACTTACAGTAGATGACAGAAAAGCAAAGGAGGTGCCTGCAATTTATGCCACATATTTTGTGTTTTACTTTCCTAAGTGTTCTTCCTGGACTTAGACCAATGACAAAGTTTGCAGATTTGGATTTCCTCCCAAAATAGGAAATCTAGCCCTTGGACTAAGTATTGGATTTTTAACAATAGATTCTCCAAATTATTTTCTTGTTTCTGGTCCTGCTTTTCTTCATGCCCCAGAAACACATTTCTTAGGTCTTTATTTTTATACTAGAGTCAGGAAGTCCCATTCACATCCTCTACAAGGACCTTTCAGGAACCCAAAATCATGGGAGCCAGAAACAAATGGAGCAGAAAATGAATGTTTTTATTGGAAAGTGGAAGACTAAGGCAGCCAGACTTGGACATCCAGAGTGAAGGGAAGGTTTGGCAGTACAGGAGAGGGTAATGCTACTAGAATCTGTGACCTCAGGGAGGCTTGCAGGCCTGGGGCAACAACGGGTGCAGACAAAACAGGATCTGCCTGGTGGGAGAGAAGAGAATCAGGTATGTGACTCAGCAAGTCAAAGTACTGACTGAAAAGGTAGCAATCCCCCAATTTTGCACCTGCTTATGACTTCTGAAAACCCTGTTCTCTCAGTCTTTCCAACACCTCCCCATTTCCTCCTGCCTATCACTCTCAAACATCTCACCATTACTCAACCAACTTGACCTTCTTCTGTGTGGAGGGAACCTACTTTTCCAGATATTGCTCACCTCACAGAAGTTCAAGAACTCCCAATGAGATTTTTCACTTGACCTTTAACTGCATATACTTCTTGAATTTGGTCTTGTCCTTTGATACGCATGAGGCCTTTCACAGATTCTTGACCTTTAAGTGAAAATCGTTCTTTCATGACATCTTGACCTTTGACATGCAAGTGACCTTCTGAAGAATCTTGTTGGTCTTTAACTGAAAATTGTTCTGTGAATTCTTGTCCTTGAATTTGCATGTGACTTTTCACAGAATCTTGACCAGTAACTCGTTTTGCCAAGTTCTCCTGTCCTTTGACCCAACTATGACCCTTCCTAGAATCTTGGTCTTTAACTGAAAATCGTTCTTGCATGTGATCTTGTCCTGCGATCTGTGCATGACCTTCCGATGAATCTTGAACTTTAACTGAAAATCGTTTTGCTACTGAATCTTGTCCTTTGACCCAACTGTGACCTTTCAGAGTATCTTGGCCTTTAACTGAAAATCGTTCTGTGAATTGCTGTCCTTGGATCTGCATGTGATCTTTCACAGAATCTTGACCAGTAACTGAAATTTGTTCTGCTAAGGACTCTTGTTCTTTGACCCAAATATGACCTTTTAAAGAATTTTCACCCTTAACAGAAGTGTGCTCATTCATCAGACTTTGTCCTTGGGACCAAATGCCCCCTTTTGTAGATTCTTGACCTTCAAGTGATACTAGTTCTGCCATGGGATCTTGTCGTGTGAATCTAACATGTCTTTTCAAATGACCAGCACCTTCAACTGAATTTGATTCCTCCATGGACTCATCTTTGAACCCAATGAGACTTTTCTTATGCCTATGTCTAAGTGAAACTCTTCCTCTTGTGGGATCACCTGCTTTGAGCCCAAAGCGTCCTTTCTCAACTTCTTTACGTCTATGTGAAATTCGTTCTTCTATGGGATCTTTGTAACGAACGTGCCCTGTCTCTAATTCTTCATGTGTGATTGAAACTCGTCCTCCCACAGGTTCTTCTTCTTTGTGCCGAATGTGACTTTTCTTAAGATGTTCACGCCTGACTGAAACTAGTTCTCCCGTGGGCTCTTCTTCTTTATGCCCGATGTGACTTTTCTCAAGATGTTCACGTCTAAGTGAAACTCGTTCTTTCACGGGATCATCTGTGTTGTACCAAACATGTCCTGTCTCAAGTTCTTCATGCCTGACTGAAACTCGTCCTCCCATGGGTTGTTCTGCTTTATAGCCAATGTGCCCTTTTTTAACTTCTTCATGTTTAAGTGAAACTCGTCCTTCCACGGAATCTTCTCCCTTTTCCCAACTGTGACCTCCACCTGAAATTGGTTCTTCAATGTCTTGTGATTTGGCCCAAACACTGCTGATTAAAGTGTCTTGTGCATGACCAGCACCTGTTAAAAAAAGGACATGTACTCACATTTATACCAATTATGCCTGTTTTACTACCATGTATTTCCTCAAATCATGCCCAGAAGTGGGGGAGCTGCTCCAGAACTAGCTGGAGTATGTGCCCGTCTTTGTTATCCTTGTTTTCAAGGAAGGGGGCCACAGAAGAACCACAGATCAAGTGACATGTCTTCTCCTGCCCTTCAGTCCCAATTTCGCAGGAGCTGATTTCAGTCTGAGATGACACCCACAAATAGAAGCATACTTTGTCATTTGTGAGGAAGATTAGAAGAAGAGGTAAGTTCCCTGAACCACATGATAGGAGACTCGAGATCCACCTTCATTCTGGAAATTGTTTCGATAATTTGTCATTCCTTTTTCTATTTCAGTTTTGATTTTTATAAAGCAGAGATCTTCAAATGACATGAGTTCTGGGGACATGTTGTTTTTAACCTAATGTGAGAG
Source organism: Ctenodactylus gundi (assembly GCA_004027205.1). Lineage (NCBI taxonomy): Eukaryota > Metazoa > Chordata > Mammalia > Rodentia > Ctenodactylidae > Ctenodactylus > Ctenodactylus gundi. The sequence continues at coordinate 52,607 of PVKB01003199.1, read as the reverse complement.
GACAAATTACTGAGGTGTTTTATGTGACAGACAGCACAGAGTTTATTCAGTGCCAGGAATGACTCCTGGGGATTACTACTTTGTTCCATGTTCTACACTGATACTTATTCCTGAGGCTGAGGTCACATAAGAACACAACTTTCACAAGTAGTTCTCAGGCCTCAAATACTGGGAATCTGCTGGTCAGCTTACTGCTTTCTCTGGATATAAATGAAGTAGACATAATGCTGAATCTATATATCCTATTATTTTTACCACTCCCAGTATCAAAATGAATTTCTTTTTTTCCCCCTTGTCCTGAGATAATCCCCGCAAGGCTTGAAAGTCTAAAGACTGATCACCACATTTTGCCATTTTACAGATGACCTTTGAGATGCACCAATAAATTGACTAGAAGTTGAAATGTTGGTTTGGAATGAGTTGTTACCCCTGAAATCACAGTAGACCAACAGGGAAAGTATCCTGACATTTGAAAAAAAGAGGCAAAATCATCTTCAAAGAGGGTATCTGCAGAGTGTATGTCCAACAAGCCACCCCTCCTCCTTCGTGTATTCAATGGCACCTTTCCTCTTCTGAAGAACAGTGAGAGAGACAGAGGAGGGGGAGAGGGGCAGAAGAGACTGGCCAGGACCCCTGAAGACTTTTAATAGGCAGAAAGGAAAGAAGGATGTCTCTACTTTGGCTCATGGTGGTTATATGTGAACTGGATAGTATAGAAGCTGTGGTTTGTCTGAGATGTAAATGAAGTACCTGGGAAAAATAACCCTAAGACACTGAGAGAAGAGGAGAAGAGATAGCAAAAGAAGACTCTGAAGTCAACAAGGCAGTGCTTTCTGTTCTCTAATCTTGAAAACAGCTCTTCTCACATCCTTCATCTAATTTGGTTGTGGAAAATAATTTGGCCTCCTACGTAAGCTAGGCTAACTTGGTGTCTGTCCGTGCTACCAGAAGCTCAGAGTCAGAGAAATGAATACTCAGAAGCAGCGTATTGTAAGGAACAGACAGATAGCCCGAGAACCACTAAGGTTCAGGAGGCAGAGAAGAAGGCTGGCTGATTATTGGAAGCAATCCGGCTATTGAAGAATGGATCCCTGAGTTGAAGCCATGGACTCAAACCACACACGCACCAAGGCTGAAACTGGAACGAAGATGAAAGTGAATGGGAGAACGTTCGAGTGTGTTGAAAGCCTTAAAAAACTAAATGCTCAGTGAATTGTTCACTACATACACCCATATTTTTAAAGAATTGCATTAACACAAATAGCCAGGTAGACAGAATTTTACATCTGTGCTCCCATGCCATTCCTAAATTGCTTCACTCTCTGTCCTTCTCAAAGACATCCTTTCTAGATTTATGCTAATTTGATCTTGCTTTGTCTTCATTCTAGGATTTCTGTCTTCATTTTGAACTACATATTTAATTTTCTGCATTAAATGTTTTTTAAAGAAAGTGTAATGTTATGACTTTCATATAGTGTGTTCAGTTTGCTTAAATAATATTGCATAATATTATGCTTGTGAAATACACCTATTTTGAAGCCTATTCCTGTAGTTTATACTTATCAACCTCTGCACATTTTTTTTATATGAAAATGTCAAAAATTTATGAATCTACTCTAATGTAGATTCCAATAATATACAGTGGCTATTTTTGTATTTTTATAATCTGACATAGTATCACTGTGGACAGTCCTGTATATGTCTTTTAGAGAAAATAACAATGCATGTTTGAATATGTAGCTAGAAATGGAATTGCTGGATTCTAGAGCATATGTCCCATGTACAGGTGTGACCAAATGTCATAAGTATGTCGCACAAAATCCTAACACCAATGTACCCATTTATACTCCCAACAATTTTGTACGATTTCAGTTATTTCATAACCTTGTCAGGACTTGGTATTGTTTGCTTTTCAAGTAAACATTCTTTCAAATGTCCATGACATTTCCTTACGATTTTAATTTACACTTGGCTCGTGGCAGGTGAACTTAATTATTTTCACACTTCTACAGTCCACTTAAGTATCTTCTTTACTGAGGAACTCATTCAAATATCTTGCTCATTTTTATTGGGCTTTATGTTTTTTCCTATTGATTTTAGGAGAAAAAGATTTCTCTCAGAACTTAAAGAGTCTACATTGATGCATTTTGCTTGAAATACATTTAAGCATCATTCAGTCAAATTAAATATGTACACAATGTAAGTTCCAGCAATTACACTCCCAAATGTGAAATTAAGATAAATATTCTCACACTATTAGCCAAAAAATATGTACAGAAAATTTCACAAGTGAATGAATTCATTATCCAAATATTAGAAATAGCCCATATTAATAATAGTAATTTAATGGATAAATAAGCTAGGAATATTACCAGAATGAAATGTTATATAATTATAAAATAAATGAAAATGCAGTCATGTACAATATGATTATATTTAAAATAATTTTGAATGAGGGATGCAAAGGCCAAAGAGAATAAGCAGATTATATGTTTTTAAAAACTCAAAACCAAGGAAGTCAAGGAAATCAAGATAATACATATCTAAGCATGTAGGGAAGCTTAAAATGAGCGAGATGCAGAAGTAACAGGAAGCTGAGAAGGTGGAGTGGAGGCCAGTGGACAGTTCTGGAAACAAGAGAAGAAAATACACTGGGTGGATGGTGAGCACACTGACTGATGTGAGGTATTAGTTACAGGTAGTAATCAAGACTTTCGATTGTTGGGGAGTTGAAGGGGTGTGTGTGTGTGTGTGTGTGTGGTGTATGGTATGAGAGTGTTTTGCATTGTTTTTGAGCAGCAGAGTAAATCTTTACAATTTATGGATTCTTCAGCTTTCAATAATCCAGTACTGATGTAGTCATGCATTTTTTCTCGTAGGCTACTAGCCTAGAAATTGATTTGCTAGTACAAAGATTAAATGCATGTGAGATTTGGATACTGCTGTCTTGTTTCCCTTGAAAAAAAGTTGTATCATTTCCCACTCCCACCTGCAATGAATGAAACTGCCAGCTCCCATCCAGGCTCATACACAGTGTGTCTAATTTTTAAGTTTCTATGAATCTTGTGTGAAATGACACCACACAGAAATTTCTATTAACTTTTCTCTGTCACAAATCATTTTAATCTTTTCTTATTTTAAAGGACATTTCTTTCCTAAAAATTGTCTCTTTTCCTTTTTGTTGACTCATTGGTCTTTTGTTCTCCATTTAAAGAGAATGAAGTCTAGTTATAGAGCCTATTAACATATAAAAGGAACCCAAGTTGGAAATGCACAACCTCTCAAAAAACACAAGTAGAAAAAAACTGAGAATGAAGGAAAACATTTCTAACTTCTTTGCGGTGCTGAGGCTAGGGCCCAGAGGCACTCTACTACAAGCTGTATTTACAGACCTTCTTGTTCCCTGTTTTTGAGATAGAGTCTCATTAAGTTGCCCAGGTAGAACTCAGCCTTGTAACGTCATGCCTCAGCCTGCTAAGTGCTGTGCTAATAAGCATGGGTCATCACATATGGCTAAATTAACTCATTCGATTTCAGAAAGCTTCAGTTCTTGAAATTTCTCTTCACATAGAATGATCTTAATGCCTGATGTTGCGGTGTCTTCTTTAAATTCCTCTTATCTGTTACTCCGATGTTAGATTGTTGTCATGTGTCAAATGTTTTGTTCTGATAGGATATCTACCTTAGGAGCATTTCCTCTGCCTTCCTTCCATCCACTGAGTGAATGTTCCTTGGCTACCGGTCTTAAATTCCATTTGATCTGGTTTTAATACTTGCTGTTCAGTTAGAAGAGGAAAACCGCTGGAAGTCCCCTCATAGGGTCTATCTTATTTCCTACAATGCACAGGCATTTGCTTCTACTTCAACATTCCCCTAGCACGGTACTTGTATTTTGGACCTACAGTTGATGTAAATGGAATTTAGGACAAAGTTTTGGTCCTTGTCACACTCTGGCTTTTTGCTTTGGAAAGAAAATGACCCTGAGATCTAGCTTGTTCTATACCTCATCCAAAATAGGACACTTCTTGTTAACTATTTAGAAACTTTTCTGGCATTGCTTTTACATTTTGGCTATTTTCATGCTCTTGATCAGTATACTCTGCCAAAGTATCATCATTATCATCCATGTGTTGTATGAATATGATCCAATAATTGTCTTTCTTGTCTGTCTCATTGTGCATGAGTGTTCCTTGTTTCCTACCTGAACAGTGGACAAATATTCTTTCTTGTTGTGTATGTTACCAATATTGATTATATATTAGTTTCTAGTCACAATAATTTTCATATAGTCAAGGTTTGATTTAGATCTAGAAGTGCCTGGGGATCAAGATTAATGTTTATCTTTTTGTCTTGAATAGTGCTGGCTTTCTTTTCTATCTGGAAATTGAGACTATCCCATTTCTAATTACCTTTGTACTCCCCTGGTAATGGATAATAAGAATGTCTGGGCTCTGCTAGCTCTAAAATTCTCTTTCATGACTTACACGTCACCTTTTCCTCATGCCCTTTCTGAGGTTCTCACTCTGGTGTTGGGTGAAGAAGGCTCACTGCTGTCAGGAGGAAGTTCTACTTGAACAGGCCTCTCCTCTCACCCAGAATGCCCTTTCAGGACATTTTACCCAATTATCTCTATGCCCAGCTGACCCTCTCCACTCACCAAGGTGTGTCTTCGCATCTGCTGGATTCTCCAGAACAAGGAGCAGAGAAAGGACGAAGAAGACAACGGACTTCATCTTGGCAGGAAGAGACTGGACTGAGCTGAGTTGAGCTTCTCATTTATATCTTCCTTGATTGGGTGTGTCATGGGTGTGGCTAAAGCTGCAAAAGACATTGCCCTTTCTCCCTTATCTGTATATGCTAACTTCTTTCTCCCTTGCTCAGTAGGGGACTTTGACTTTGTTCTGGGGACCTTATACAAGGACACAATGTTAAAGACCTACTTCTACTGCCACAAGCCCCAATAAATGTTTATTAACACTTAGAGTTCATTACAGAATTTCCTGCATTTGGAGAAAAAATGTTCAATGTAGAGAGTAGACTCAGTGCAAAGAATATCATTACTTGGTGAGTGACCAAGCTCTCATATTCTAAAGTACACAGTTCCTTTCACAATGATGAGACTTAAATGCTGCACCACAGATACAATCTCCCACTTTACTCTGTCTCAAAATGAGTGCAAATCATTACAATGGCTGATAGATGATTCAAGGAGAAACAACCTCAGAATTATGGGAATCCAGGAGAAGATTGAGGACAAAACAAAATGCTCAAAGGACATGTTTAATGAAATAATGGAAGAAAATTTCCCAAATCTAAATAAAGAAATGAACATACAACTACTGCAGGCATATAGAACACCAAACAACTTTGATCAGAAGAGATCCTCACCATGACACATCATAATTAAAATTCTAGAAACCCAACACAATGAGAAAATACTAAAAGCATTAAGAGAAAAACAGAAGGTGACCTACAAAGATAAGCCCATCAGGATAACATCAGACTTCTCAATCCAAACTCTAAAAGCAAGATCATGGAGCAATGTCATCCAAGCACTAAAAGAACATAAGTGCCAACCAAGACTGCTATATCCAGCAAAATTATCTTTTAATTTAAAGGGAGAACTTAAAACTTTCCATGACAGAGAAAGCTTAAAGGAATTTGCAGCCACTGGGCCAGTATTGCAGAGAATTACTTAAAGGAAACTTAGAAAGTGAAAGGGAGGCCAGCGACACCAATGATCCCAGAGGAAAAGCGACAACAGTTAGAGGAGAATGAGCTGAGAAAAAAGTAGGCTAGTAATCAGTGAAATACGAGTAAATAAGTTATGAAAGTTAGAAAGTCTGAAATAACTAGATTTGCCTACATGTCTGTCGCTTTAAGTATATTTATGTGGTATAGATTTAAGTTCATTTAAGGTAGCAATGTGATATAGTTTTAACTTTGTTTTATTGTAGCAATTCGCTTACTATGTCACTGATGAAAATTTATCCTAAGGAAACTGACTGATGTAAAGATAATCCTGTAAATGTACAAGTATGCACCTTCCAATATTCAGATAAGGCATTTGAAATTTAAATTTTTTTCTTCTTTCCCAAATTTACTAGTCTTTTGAACTACATGCTTGTAGTTATTTTCTACCGTGAATTGGTAGGTAAGGCCAGGTTTAACAATAACAACAAAGATATAGCAAAATACAGAAAAAAAATCTTTTGGTAAATATCCCAATAAAGGGATTGGTTGGATTCAGAGAAGAGGCATCAAGATTTAACTACCGTGAACCCATTCAAGGAATAGGAAGCTGGTTAGAGTGGTGACTTAAGTGAAATGACTTAGGTGCACAAGATTAATCTGTTAAACACTGCATGGTTTCTCTGACTTGAAAAACCCAGAACACAGACATTCTTTGGAACCATATGAAGTGACAGCCAGAGCTGGGGGAAGGAACAGGGAGTGGGTAGGAGGGTAGAAAATTGGAAGTCGATATGATACATAGGTGTATGAAACGTCCAAATTCATTGTAAATACTATGTATTACATTTGTATATTAATAAAAATAGTGGGAAAAATGATTGCAAAGAATATTCTCCCTCAAAAGGAGGAATTGTGAAGTAGAAGGCACAGAAAAAGAGGAAACTTCAAAAATAAAAGGGGCATATGAGGCACGCCAATGTCCAAGGTGGCTTGTGAAGTTTGTCACAACATATACTCAGTTATACAGCTCACCAAATTTGGATTTCTGCTAATGACTTGACAAAGGAAGAACAAAACACTTGCATTGGGTTCCCACTTGGAGGATGGAGAACAGCAGCCACATTTTCAAGGAATCTGCAAGATAGGGCAGGGAGACCCTCTGGAGCTAGAGGGTGAAGTGAGCTGCTGAGATGTGTTTACTGATTTGGAGGAATGCAACATACTTCAGTGGTAATAGAAACAACTGTGGGAAAACAGAATAGGAATATTGGTTTCCTTACTTGGCTTCTTCATGAAATCTTATCTAAACAACAAAATAAAATATGTTTTTAATTGAAAACCTTTCTGAAGGAAGCTTTCAAGCACTGCTACTTCAAACAGATACTAAGGAATATTTGCTACCATGGATGAATGTATTAATATACTGAGACTTGACAGATATGAATACTTATACTTGGTGTAGAAACACAGTTTTCTCCATTTTTTTTTAAAGAATACTGAACAGGTCAAAGGCTATTTCTTTAGTTTGATCTACACATTCAGACAAAGAAGAGAAGAACACCCCCACGGTGAGCCTAGACAGATTTTCAATCATTCTACCCTAAAATTGCAAAGTCTATAGGTCATAGGATATGGAAGGGGCAAGAGAAAGACCAGCCATGTTTCTATAGAAGAAATATAATTAAAAATACTAAGTCATCAAGTATAAGACATGAAAGCTACACAGTATTACTGTGAGCAGGTCTAATCTAGTCAAGGTTATCTCTTTATCCCGACTCCTGGCAGAGACCTCAAGGAGTACACTAAAATCATTCTGAAGGAAAATTGCTTACAGTGGCTCCTAATCTCACCAATTCTCCCCATATTTCTCCTTCCAGAAAGGAACTGTTCCACTGGAAACTTATTTGTAGAAGAAAGGATCTGATAAGATGGTCTTAACTGTGGATCAAAGAAAAAGTCTTTGACTAATCTAAAGTACTCAAGAAACAGATAAAATAAAAGATGGAAGATATAAAAAAGAAGAAGAGGAAAAAAAGAAAGAGCAGGAAAAGTCAACCTAAAAAATAGAATGAGATTGTATATCAGAATAGAATGTACTAAAAAAAAAAAAAGTCAAACTAGAAAATGACCGCATCAACAGAGAACAAGGAAGAAATCAGTGGTTTGGAAAAAGAAAACACGGACTGGGTGATGAGTAAATCCTAGACATGATAAAATGGTTGGAAAAAAAAGGTCATCCTGAAACGATGGAAAAAGAATTACTCTGAAGATACTGAACTACACAAAGTTACCAATCAAATGGGAAGAGATCTTCAAAGCATTAGGAGACTGTAAAAGTATTAATCAATTCTGTGCAAAGTTCCTTGACAACATAGAAAAGATACTGAAAAAGTACATTTGCCTTCCTAAAAATATATAGAAAATCAAAACTAGAGAAATATTCTGAAATTGTTACAAAAGTCACTTTAAATCTTCCCCAGCCCCATGAAGGCTAGGCCTGGATAATGGGACGGAGAAAACACAAGGCAAATCACAGCAGTGGACTCATGCAGAAAACGGCGCTAAGACTTTAGTGGGAGAAAAAGATTGGGAGAAAGTTAAATGTCACAGCAAAGACACAAGAGTTTGAGGGGAAACAGGGACACTCATTAGAGTGCTGCTTTGGACCATGTAAGTCAAACTACTTCCTCTCTATCCTTTGTATTCAGCATGGAGTCTGCTGAGGACCTCTCTTACAGAAACCACACAGGTGATCCACCCTCTGCACTAAGCAATTGTCTCTATCTTTCCTAATCTTCCAACATCTGTCTCAATAAACACAATTCATGTAGAATTACACGATGGGAAAAATCAAAATATGACAAAATGTGCATGACCTAAACCTTACCACATTAACAATTTCCAATTGTATAATAGTATGGAAGGGTGGGCATTTTCCTTGCTGCCCTGTTGCCCCTGCTACCTCTCCACAGTGTTTCCTTCTGCCCAAATGGAAGCTCTGTGCCTATTAAATAACACCTCCACACCCTCTCCCCTGTTTAGCTATCTGTAGAAATTTGATGTTTCTGGATAACTCACATAGTGGAATCATTCAATATTTGCCCCTTGGATACTGTCTCATCTTCTTTAATAATCTTACTTTTTTTGTTTACACCATTTCTATTGTCTCTATTCACAGTTTCTATCATTTCCAAAGTTATTTATATAATATACAAGGTTTACATTAAGCCTGAGAATTTTGTGGACATATGTATTGTGACATCCTCACAATCCCTTCAAGGACATGTTTAATCTCCCTTTTCAAAGGGAGAACACAATCAAGCACCACCAAGAGTTCCAGGACAACCCGCATGAAAGATAGGCATTGAACTCAATCAAGGAGAAAAGCCACTGCAGCAACAACACGAAATTTTACAGAAAAGATAAAGCAGTATCTTTAGGTAAAGACGACATACGTTATTTGTGAATCTCAACTGGCTGTTTTTAACAACCAAAAGATCACAGCAACTGAAAGTTTGTCACATGACTGAATAATTGTCTCTTACAACAAAAGAAACCATGTAGGCAATTTCTGAGCCCAAGTCATGACAACAGGCCCTCCATGTAAGTATGATGTGCCTAAGGTTTCTGTTACTCAGAAAATAAAAAGAGTCACATTGTTGTTGCTGTTTTATACAGATATAAGGAAACCCCGATACTCCATCTGAAGTTGATATACAAAAATAGCAGTTATGGAAATAATAATAGCATAAAGAATAAGAATATTTCAAGGAAAATAATTTTGGATTTGAAGTTATGTCCAGAGGCATGCAATCATTCTATATGGTATCAAAAAAATGGAATCGTTAATCATACAAACAACTGGGGTGTTTATCAGCCTTGAAGCTGATGATAGCATCTGACCTGGCATATTGGCTGAGGCACCCAGAGCATCCACCTGCTCAGTGGTAGGAATGAGGAGTTCCACAGACTAACCCTGCATGGATATTGACTGCAATTCTGCATCCAGTCTTTTCTCATTTTTTGCCTGGACTTGGGGATTCCAGGTTTCCTAACGATTGTGTAACATATCCTGACCCAAAATTGACTTCTTTGTAATTAACATTCAATGGCCCTGATGATGCTTGCTAGGAAATAATGGTATGCCACCCTCCACGGAACCTGTGACAGTTATTCCTGATCGATAACTTGACTGGATTTAGAGATTATTTAAGTACATATCCGGGTATGTCTGGGTGGATCATGGGAATAGGACCTTGTGATTTTTATCTTGCCCCAGACTTCTTCTCTGGCTCTTTGATCATCCTTTCTCTATTTAGGCCACCATAAAGTATGTAGCTTTCCTCTGCCAAGTGCTTCTGCCATGCCATTTCTACCTTAGAGCCAAATAACCATGAACTTAAACCTCTGAGACCATAAACTAAACCTTTCGTTCCTAAAGTTCTGCATGACAGTATTTTGTTCCAGAAAAAAATGACAACTGTGAAAATCACCCTATAACCAGCAACCACCATGGATGAAACTTAGTTTATTCATTATTTAAAAATAATTTCTGACGTATTTAAGGTACAGTGTGATGTTCTGATGTAGTCTCCACCATCAAATGATTACAGAGCTGAAGCTCATTCACTCACACAGTGACAATTCCTGTGCATGTGCTTGATAAGGGCACTTGAATCCCTCCCTTGTAACGACCTTCCAGGATCCATCACTAAGAACCAGGTGACCACTGGCTCTTACTCTGGAATCGCAGTGTGAGGTGCTTCGTGGAGCCATGCTACTCCATGCAGTCCCTCCACAGCCAAACAACAATAAGGGGTAAAAATTATCATTTAAAATGCTATTTTAAAACTCTGAGAATTGTTCCAAAAACATATACTTATTTGTAAAACTCTGGTCAACCTGCATCAACAAAATTTATGATATTGAGCTACAACCTCACGACCACCTCATGATGGTGGAAGCTCCCCTCTCAACAGATATGCTAACAAATGGGACTCCATATCTTTTCAGCTACTGCTCAAGGATTACAAATTGTCACAAGAGGAACAGACTTCCAGCACAACTGAGTACCCTGACCAGGTCTGAGATGCAGGCTGTAAATCCCAGGTGAATGTGCTTAAGAGGAAGGATCACGATTCTTCTGCACTATTTCACTTTGGGGTGGGGTCTATCTCAGAATCTGCAGGTGAGAAATGCTACAGGGAACTCTTAGAACAAATTAAAGAATACAGATTTACTAAGTGACACATGAGCATGTACTATGAGTGGACAGTTTGCAGAGAAGTAATACAAGTAGTAAATAAATATGTGCAAGTAAATAAAACATCCCCAGTAATCCAAAAATGCAAGATAACAGGAGCACATTGGTCCTTTTCTGTCCCTATGAAGATGTCTTTTTTGTTTTGTTTTGTTTCAGTTGTTGTATATAAATAAGTTCGACTTCTAGAGTCCTTGCTGAGAGAAAGACTCAGGCTCTGCAGACTAAATGCACGCATGAACAGGTCTTTTTTTGAAAGACCGCTGAATTCTGCTGTCTCAGTGAGCATCCTACAGAAAGAAAAATGGCATATCAAGACAGGTAATTTCCAGGCCAGCTCCACCCCTGACACTCAGAGTGAAGTAGGAGGCCTCTTTTGCACTCCACTTTTCCCATCTTCAGGGACAGTGTTTGTCTGAATTCTATCAAAGTGAAGATCCTGCTTCTAGCTAAGTGGTGAGTTGTATAATAACTGAGAATCTGTCAAGCTGGGACCACCTGGTGCACTGCTCTGTCAACAGACAATAAATAAAGAAGGATATATAAGGAAGGGCTAAAGAAAATAAGATCAAACACTTACGTAGATAATGTCAAATACTGATAAAGATGAGCATCTTTCATCACTCTGGACTTCTGGGAACAGACATGCACTGTTGGCTAGAACAGAGTGCCTCCGTCCCAGGAGGTTAGGACAAGGAAATGCTAAGAACTCATTTAGATTGTCCAAGATTACCCCACTGCTTATACCCAAGATGTACACAGAGCTTACAAATATAACATCAAGGTTTCCAGTATCAGCTAAAGCTGTGTAGATTAAGAACACTCAGTCCCAGAAGGAACATGGCAGCAGTTCAATGGCCAGGACGTGACTAGCCTTCTACCAGCACTGCCCAGTCTGGGTATTGACGGGCCATTCTTGTGCCCTAACATATCTTTAGTAATATGCAACTCCAGAACTTCTTCACTTTCTCATCAGCTTTGGTATCTCCTCACCACAAACTGCAGACATATAAATGTTTTAATAAGGCATATTGAAAGTCCATGAGGAGCCACGGGGTAAGAGATCTTTAGAAGTCAATGCTTTTTGGCAGCTCCACTATGGCAGACTGTCTCCTTCCTTGATGGCACATCCGTATTTGAGTTCCTGTTTGAGCTCTGCTGAGTGACAGTTCTTGTCTCCTACAACAGAAATAAAATGTGTGAAAGGGTCACCTTCCTTCCCCTGGGTACTTACACCCACATGAATATGTTCAACATGTCCCATACTCTCTCTAGCACTTTAAATTTCCTCCACTGATTCAAGGAGAAAGTACAAAGTGAATTCTTTCCCATGAAATGGTAGCTTGTCACTCCCTCATCTCTGACTCTAGGATGTGTGTGTGTGTGTTAATAATAAGAGTCCAGGACTGTAGCAGAAGCATCCTCATCACCCAAATGGCAAGCAAGGGTGCTGGTGTAATTCTGCCGAACACGATTGTTTCCTATAGTTACTTCAGGCCCAATTTTCAGGACTCTTGTAAGTCACTTTTTGTAGTTTGGGTTCTCCAGGAAGCAAGAAAGTAGGGCTCAAAGGATAACTTTCACTGTGAAGTAACTGATGTGAAGGTGAAAGAGAGAAAACATGTGGACAGGATGTTCCAAGAGCTCGCTGACACGAGAGAATCTGTCAGCAGAATAGGGAGCTCAGGAGCAATGGCTTTCCAGGAGAAGATCCTTCATTGAGCTGGAGATGACAGACCCTCGCCCAGTGTTAGTCTGTCTTTGGCTGAGGACCCATGGGTGTGTTCTCCCAACTCGAACAGCAAGGTCGTGCCTGCAGGAGCACTTGCCGATAGCAGTCAGGTAACGGCACTTGACACAGCAGGCAAGAAGGCTTACTTTGAAGCAGAAACAGAACAGAACGTCTTCTGGTCAGCCACTGTAAGGGCACCAGGTGGCTCTGGGTCTCAGCCTCTGCACACACTTTGGGAAGAGGTCTAGTAGGGCTTTGTTGTTTCTCCTACTGTGAGGGCCCACTATCAAGGAAGTGGGTGCAATACAGCACCAGCCTTTAGAACTGGGTCGTGAAGGCAGCTGCCCTCAAATGCCTCTCTATTCAACATGCCTTGTCTTCAGCAAATACCAGCGAGACTCTCAGAGGCTTCCATGGTGGTGTGACAAGCCCTTGCTCCTGGAGCAGCAATACCCTTCTGAGGCCAGGGTGGTTACACTTACCCATTCACAATCAAATAGAACGAGATCACACCGAGAGACCCTATGCCCTTCCTCATATGCGTCTGCACTGCTTTCCCCTCGGGCTTTGGTTCACACTTGGGATGAGACTTTTCTGAAGAGCCTGATTTCGAATCCTGAGAAAATGTTGGTAGTTCTGCTTAGATACCCTACAACATTTGCTACAAGCCTTGACTGTTACAGCTTCCTGCTGCATTCCAGGGAAGATCCAGGGCAGCTGGTTGCCCCAGCTCTTGCCCCAACAATACCCGGGTAGATGGCAAACAGCAGTCTTGTCCATTGTCCCAGCATGGCCCTTGTCCATCATTTGCATCCTTAGGATTTGGTTCATGTAGAAGCCAAGAGGTGAGAAAAATGGCTGGCCTGAAAATTCATCTCAGGGTTTATTTTTAACTCTTAAAGTAGTGACGGCCCCATTAAGCGTATTCTATTTATCTTCTTTTTCTTTTTGTCACAACTCTAATAACTACTTTTGCATGTATTTTGAAAAATTTGGGGAATATATTTTGATTTACTTTTTCCTGAGCGGTGCTGTTTATTTTGCTGCTTGAAACCTAAATGACAATATATCATTATAACCATAGAGTTTCATCTGCAGGTACTGGAATATACATACATGTTCTTGGAGAATTAAAAATTTGCAAGAGGCAACAAACATTTTTATACATAAGAAAAGGAAGTGTTCCAAAGAGTATGCATTTCAAGTTACTGTAGATTACTTGTGAGAGAATTTCTCCAGGTGAAACGTGTTTAAATTTAAGCAAAAGTAGCGTATCAATGTATCTCAAATAACAGTATCTCTCTGGTCATGTTGTTGTTGCCACATTATTATAACGTTATATGTTTGGGGAAGATGGCATAAGTCCCATGGTATTTTGGTTTTCTACTGGAGAATAAAGCTGCTTTTCTTGAGATAAATGCAGCAACAAAACACAGACTAGCTGATAAAGGGGCAGCACATCTAGAGATTTTTAATATGATGTCATAGGAGTCACAGTGCCCCGGGGTCTTTCTCCAAATTCCCATCCATCTCAGACTAGTCAAGCAAATCTCAACAGAGAGATATCTTAGAAAATACCTAGTCAATATTCCTCATAACAGTAAAAAAAATCAGAAAAATGTAAGAAAAAAATCACAGCCAGAAAGAATGAAAGAATGTATGGCAACTCACTGTAACAGAGTATCTCAGACAGGATCCAGAAATTAAAAAATATATATATATATATATATATATATAGGTATGTATGTATGTATAAAGAAAGGGCATTAATAGTAATGGTATATTAATACTAGTTTATTCATTGTGACAATTCTACCACAGTAGTACAAGGTGTGAACAGTAGCAGGGTGTGTGTGGTAGAGCACAGGAACTCAAGCACGCTTTGATCCACCAGGACTCTGCCAGTATTTACACTCAGTGTGCACATCTCTCTCTCTTCTCTTTCAGAATGAGCTTTTTTCATTATGAGATCTCTATTCCCTCCTTGTCTTCTTCATATTCAGATGTTTCGGCTCTATGTTGTTCCCTGAAAATAGTCGAGGAAGAGTCTGAGGTACATCAATTGTAAAGCCAGCTGTTTTCCATACATGAAATTGGAAATGTTTGCTCAGATTTCAAATTTTATTTAAGAGATTGTATTTAGGACATTTTAACATTCTTGTGAGTTGTACAGTTTTGGGGAAATGTATTGAGAGACCAGAACTCTAGTCATCTTAGAATTCTGTTTACTTTTTTGTAAAATAGGGAAAGACCTCACAGTTGAATTGCTGTGACAACTGTCCTATCTCAAACACTAAACACAAGGACATATATCAATGTGTTTCCATTTTATTTTCTCCTATCACACTGGATTTGTGACATTTGTGACACTGTCACATTGTACAACTTTGGAAAATATTTTTTTCCTCTGCAGGGCCTCAGTTCTACCGTTTTTGTAAGGAAGGAGCTGGACAGATTGTTTCCAAGGAATTCTTTGATACTTTTCAGAGTGAAAGAAGCTCCAAGAGTCTGTAAAAGTTATTTTTTTCAAAGTTACAAGGTAAAGGTAGAACATACACAATGCTGAGGTAACTGAAACGGGGGAGTGAAGGGGTTATGAAGACTCCCACTGAGAACAGTTGATTGTTAGGTTTGTAGATCCCTTTAGCTACACTGCCTACTTCTGTGCCACTTCCTCCAATTTACTTTTGCGTTGACGCTTTCTTTTGTGCTATTCCATCCCTCTGGAACATCTGTTTCAATCCTACAGAACATCTTCTGCAGTCCAGATTGACTGAACCTACCCAAAGGCCCTCAGTAAGAAATTAGCTCTATATTTTAGTACTAGGCTTCACATCCCCTGGGAGCATTCTGTGGTGCTGAAAGCCCATCCTCCTCTTTGAAATATAATTATCTCTTCCTTGATGGAAAGAGGTAGTTCCTGATAGTTTCAGTGTGTGCTTCCTGTTCCAAAAGAGGAAAGGCCATGTGATCAGGGGAAAAGCCTAAAGCTGATAGACACTGGATGGCTGCTGTTACCTCTTGGCCTTGGTATCTGCTGTTCCTGGAGGGCCGACTCCTGCCAGTTCTGGACAAGGAAGGCCACATGGCTCTTGTTTTCCTTTAGCTGAACAATAGTTTCTCCATTGTTTGGTCTCAGTTAAGATAACAGAGTCTCAGAGATGAGCAAGGTGCTGTCAGCCAGAGAGAATGTCAGGGTCCTGCTGCACGGTGCCTTGTTTAGTCCAGGCATGAAAGCAAGTTGTGGAAACAGAGAACATCTGTTGCCACAGATTACTTAATGTTTGCTGTATGCTGTTCCCACTAAGCCACTGTGAATAACTCAAGAGACATTTTTGGTTACTTTAATTGACAACAAAATGAAGGTACAATGACTGTCTTCTCTGCCCAAGTAAGTGTGCAGAGCCAAACAGTTTGCAAGATGGGAGCCATTTAAAGTTTCTGACAGAGAAATCATACAGTGTTTAACATATTAATCTTCCGCGCCTGAGTCATTTCACTCAAGTCACCACTCTACCCCAGCTTCCTGTTCCTCTAATGGGTTTGCAGTAGTCAAGTCTTGATATCTCCTTTCTGAATCCAACCAATCTCATCATTGGGATATGTTAAACACTGTATGGTTTCTTGGACTTGGAAAATCCAGAACACAGACATTCTCTGGAACCATATGAAGTGATAACCGGAGCCGGGGGAAGGGACAGGGAGGGGTGGGAGGGTAAAGGATGGGAAGGGATTGCTAAGCCAATGTGATACACAGATGTACGGAACACCCAAATTCGTTGTAAATACTATGTATTACATTTGTGTATTAATAAAAATAGTAGGAAAAAATTTTAAAAAGTTTCTGACAGGCATTTAAGGATGAAGTGCATGACTCAAGAGAGAGAACTGGATTTAAAGCAGCTAGTATAGTACAAAGGGACAGTTGTTCAAAGGCATTGCTTATGGAGAAAAACAAGAAAAATGGGGAATGAAGCTTTGGCAATTTGATAGTAAAGGGAGGAAGAAAAGAGGACAATTGCGGTTCCACAGGTCAAAAGAGAACCTGAAAATTAGAGGTCTCCCACCCTCCTTCATGACCAAAACAAGCCCCCGTAAATGATTTAGAGTTCGGCAGCCTAACACAAAGAGTGCCACTGATTAGAGGGTAACACATCTCAATGTCACGAGAAATGGAAAACAGTAAAGAAAAATCAGGAAGCAGTATTTCACACAAATTAAATAAAGCTTTCCACTTCTACCTCTCAAAACTATCTATAGAATATGAAGAAAGAAACTATACTGCACGGAGAATTCACTATGCTCAAACAAACATTTCAAAACCTAAAACACCACTTGTTATGGTTTGTATCTGGAATGTTCCCCTGAAAGCCTCATGTATTTGGATATTGTGGCATATAGGTGGAACAAGGTACTGTCAAGGGGGGCTTGCTGGTCAGAAGGGGGAGAACACTGTGACATGACCTGGAAGGATATATGCCAACTCCATATTTCCTTTCTGACCTGGCTTCCTGTCTGCCATGCTGTGAACAGCTTTTCTCCTATGGGCCTCGCTTCTACCATTGCCAACCACCCATGAATAAGCTGAGATCTTCTGAAACTATAAGCCAAAATAAGTCTTTCCTCCTTTAAATTGTGGACATCAGGTATTGTGTTCCAGCAACAAAGAAGTAACTAAGATACCACATAGGTCAGAAATTCAAGAACTAAACACAGGTGTGGACAAAAACAAAGACATTTTAAGTGAATTTTAGGGACACAAAATTATCCCCCAAATGAATCTTCAATGTATTGTGCCATGGAATATCTACAATGAACCTTGGCCCTCCCGAAGAGTTAGCTGCGTGTCCTCTGGATAGACCGAAGAGGAAGTCCTCTGTAGTTCTCATTAAGACAATGAAAACCTGCAATAGTTGCTGCCGGATAGGCCAAAAGCCCTCAAAATTCCTGGTCCTAGTTCGAGGAGCTAGTGAGTGCTTCAAAGACAAAGCCAAGCCCACTTTATGCTGCCCCCTACAGGTTCCTGCTACACAGTGCAGTCTTGAGAACCCACCCACTCCACATCCTGTGAAGCAGCTGTGTAACTGCACCCAGGAACTTAGCAAACCTGGCCTTGAGACTCACCCTCATGCTCCTAATGCTTACCAACAGCCACTGGAAGCAGTCAAGAGGACTGCCTTGAGCAGTTCATTCTACCTTGACCCCCACAAATGAGTCAGATAGTCTCATCATAGCACCCTCAGCCCAGGAAAGAAGCCATTGCCTTTCAGAAACAACCAGTCTGTTATAACCAGCTTGACATGCTGAGGTCCTGGGCAAAAGTCTGGCAAATTCATTCACCCATGACAATCAGCCAAGCAAATTTTGCTGAGCCACATGGCTGCTGAGATCCCTCAGCAGCATCTGAATATCCTCCCCTGAGTAGACTCCCGTGAATTCACAAATGAACCTACAAAGCATCTGGACACTGACAAGCACCCTGTTGAAGCCCACTGGTGTGACTCAGACTCTGCCAGGTCCACAGATGTTGGCAAACATTCCATACCTACTACCGAGAACTCTGAGAGCCACCCACCTGAGATCTCATTTTGAATGGAACTCAGAAACTGATTTGTACTCATTGCTTTTGTGCCAGGTACAATCCATCTGCACAGGTCTCAGCCTTGTGATGGCCCTGAGCCAGTTTACAGACCTTCCTTGGCCCATGATCAAGTAGATTTTCAGTTTCATTTAATAGACATCAGCTCAGCAGGACATTAGTAACTGGATTCCTCATCTTCCCACTTTGCACTCTTCAAGTCCCTTGCCTTAACCCTGTGATATTATATTCTCTTATAAAATAAGAACCTACAAAGCTTTGGCATTAGTCTTCACTTTATGAGAAACCCAGAAAACACAACATCCAGTAAACACACCTATGCAAGAGATCCCCTTTACACTCCTTAAAATGATTTTACATCTACCAAAGATTGCTTCTATAAAGGGACATCCATGTGACCACTTTGACCCAAACACCATGGTGCTTCTCTTGAGCATAGCTTTAGACACCTAAGTGGATCTCTGGATGCTCCATGAATAGGGTGTTCATAAGCCTTTCAACCTCATCTCTCCCCCAACTACAGGCAGTACAGCTTACAGAGTATCATTATCTGTTTAGAGGAAGAAGAATGAGGTAGATGCAACGCATACTCTGGACTCCAGGGTCAGACATACCATGGTGAGGTCCAGCATCAGGCAGAATCCCATGGCACTTGACCATAATGACTCTAAATTAGATGTCTGTGTCTTCCTCAGATCCAGGCAGAATTCACAGATATGGTGGAAAGAGACTATCCTCTGTAGGGGATCCCCAAGTCCATTCTGAAGAACACACTGACCTCAGATTTACAAGAAATTTCAGCTTTCCTTCAAGTGTCAAAACAGTGACAACTTAAGAATCATGGACTTGGCAACTGAAGACTGAAGTGCTCTCCAGTGCTGAGAGAATGGTAGGGACCACAAGCTCAAAGAATAAACAACCTCCTTAAAATTCTTAAAAAGATAGGCACAAATAAAGCAAATTACGAAGACTAGAATGCCTAATCCTTCAAGGTGCAGATGCCATCATATGTCAGCAAGCATCAGAAACTTTCAAAGACCATGACCTCAACATGTCAATAAAATAAAGTACTAGAAGCCAACCACAAAATTCAAAATATTTATTCTAAAAAAACTCAAGGAACCTTGTTTATTTTTCCCATATATATAATCTATATATGTATATATATAGATATATATATTTATGTTTGTGTGTGTGTTTTATGTATGTGTGTATGACAGACAATGGTTACACTGAGCTTGAGTATCTTGTGCACACATATATCATGTAAAAATTACAATCCCTTCTGCTCCATCTTTTTGGCCCTCCCACTCTCTACTTCATTCCCCCGACTCCCACTATCACAACCAACTGGTTCTATAAAATGCCTGTATTCTGGGTTTCTCATATTAAAGAAACGATGTGTTGTTTAACCTTCTCAATTTGAATGCACACATCAAAAAACCCCCTGAGCAATCCCAAATAAACAATTTTTCCATTTTTTTAAATATATAAAATAATGATTACATTGAGCTTGAGTATTTTGTGCACATATGTATCACTTCAACATTAGAATTCCTTGCCCTCCCCATTTTGGCCCTCTTGCAACTCCCCTAATTCCCACTATCACACTTATTCTGTTGTATGAAATGCCTGTATTCTGAAATTCCTATGCTAGAGAAACCATGCAATATTCAACCTTCTGCATTTGCCTTTCTTCACTAAGCATGGTAGTCTCAAGTTGTGTCCACTTACCCACAAAACCCTCAAATCTTTGTTTTTATGGAGAGTAGTATTCTATAGTATTGTAATTTATATATGGAATATCCCCTAAAAGTCTCATGTATTCGGTTGTTACAGATTATCTCTTCAACCATGTGTTGTCAGGAGATGGGAGCCTGGTCTGGAGAGGTGGATTATGGGCATGTGGTGGATTATAGGTCTGTGGTGGAAGACAAGCATGTGGCAGATTATCGATTACAGGTGTGTGGTGGATTAGGGGCTTAAACTCAAAGAGGCAGAATACTGAGGCTGGACCCAAAAGGGGCGGATCACTGAGACAGGACATGGAAAGCCAAATGCAACTTCTTTCTTCCTCTTGGACTTGGCTTCCTATTTGTAATCCGTGAGAAACTGCCTCCACCTCCACCTCTGCTGTGTGCTTCCACTGTTGCTGGCCACCCATAAATTGACTGTGATGCGCTGAAACTGTGAGGTAAAATGAAACTTTTCCTCCCCTCACTTGTGTATGTCAAGTATTCCATCACAGCAATGAAAAAGTAACTAAGATGTGTCCACTGTCATTTTTTCAATCCATTTGTCTGTTGATGTCTATTTCAACATCTTCCACATTTTACATATTGTTAGTTGTACTTCTATAAACATGGGTATTCATGCATCTTTGTTATATATTGCTGTTAACTCTTTCGGGAAATACACAGAAGAGGTTATTTCTAGATCAAATGGAATATTTATTTTCAGCCTTCTGAGGAATCTACATACTGCCTTTCACTGTGGCTGTACCAGTTTACAGTCCCACCAGCAATGTTAAAGCATTCCTTTTCCCTCAATCTCACCACCATCAATTGCTGTTTGATTTCTTGATATATGTCATTCTAGCTGGGGTAACATGATATCTTATTGATGTTTTGATTAGCATTTCTCTAATGGCTAAGAATGTTGAACATCTTTTCATGTATTTGATGACTATTTGTACTTCTTCATCTGAGAAATGCCTAGTCATTGCAGTTGCCCATTTTTTAATTGGATTATTGATTTTTGAGGGATCTGTTTTTCTTCAGTTCCTTGTATATTCTAGTTATTAGCTTTCTGTCCAAGGTATAGGTAGTAAAAAAAAAAATTTCCCATTCTGTTGGGTCTCTCTTCTCTCTGTCGATAGCTTTTTTTTTTTTTTTTTTTTTTTTTTTTTTTTTTTTTTTTTTTTTTTTTTTTTTTTTTTTTTTTTTTTTTTTTTTTTTTTTTTTTTTTTTTTTTTTTTTTTTTTTTTTTTTTTTTTTTTTTTTTTTTTTTTTTTTTTTTTTTTTTTTTTTTTTTTTTTTTTTTTTTTTTTTTTTTTTGCTGTGCAGAAACTTTAATATAATCCCATTTGTTGATTTTGGTTTCTATTTTTTTCACCACATTTTCTATTAAGAAAGTCTTTGCCCCCATCTATGTCTTCTAGATTTTTGCCTATTTTGTCCTCCAGAAGGTTCAGTGTTTCTGTTTTCATACCTATGTCTTTGATCCACTTTGATTTGGTTTTGGTACGTGGTGACAGGTGTATGTGTATCTTGATTCATTCTTCTGCACGTGGATAACCATTTCTCCCAGTACTATGTATTGAAGAGGCTATCCTTTTTCTGATTATGTTTTTGGTCCCTTCGTCAAATATCACGTAGCTGAGGGTTCTTGAGATTGACTCTCTATTCTCACCTCTCTTCCACTGGTTACCCTATCTGTTTGTACTAGTACCAATGTTTTTAAAATTGTTGTTGCTCTGTTATATAACCTGATGTCTGGAATTGTAATGCCACCTCCTTTTGTCTTGTCACTCAGAATTGCTTTGCCTACTCTAAGTCTCTTTTGGTTCCATATGGATTTAAGATTTTTTCCAGGTTATGTGAAGGAAGGTATTGGTATTTTGATAAGAATTGTATTAAATTTGTATGTCAGTTTTGGCAGTTTAGTCATTTTGACTGTATTAATTCTACCTATCCAGGAAAAGGGGATGTCTTTCCATTTTCTAATGTTCTCTTCAATTTCTTTTTTCAGCATGATATAGTTTATTTGTACAGGTCTCTCACTTCTTCAGTTAGGTTTACTTCTAGGTATTTAATTTTTTGAATAGCTATTGACAATGGGATTATTCTCATTGAGCTCATTATTAGTGTAGAGGAATGCTATTAATTTCTTTGTGTTAATTTTGTAACCTGCAGTTTGACTCAATTTGTTAATTTGTTCTAAGAGTTTGATAGTGGAATTTTGGGGGTCTTCTTTGTAGATTATCATATCATCTACAAGTAAGTATAGTTCAACTTCTTCCTTTCCAGGACATGGTTCCTTTATTTCACTCTCTTGCCTAATTGCTGTAGCTAGGGTTTCAAGAACTATGTTGAACAGAAGTAATGAATGCAGACAGCCTTGTTATGTCCCTGATTTGAGGAGAAATGATTTCAATTTATCCCCATTTATTATATGTTCAGTAGTTTTGGAATATATGACTTCTATCATTTTGAGGTATGGCTCTTCTATAACCTATTTTCCTCAGGTTCATTTTTTTTTATCAAGGTCATTTTGTGCATCGATTTAAATGACCATATGGCTTTGTTCTTGAGTTTATTAATGTGGCATGTTACATTAACTGATTTATGTATGTTAAACCAATCGTAAGTCTCAGGAATGAAGCCAACTTAAGCATGCTGTCTGATTTTTCTAATAGCTTGCAGGATTCTATTCACAAGTATTCACTGAGAATTTTTGCACCTATATTCATTGAGGAGACTGGTCTATAGTTTCCTGTCCAAGTTAAGTCTTTGTCTGGTTTTGGTACCAGGATAATTTTAGCTTCCAAAAGTGAGTTTGACAATGTTTCTTCTCCTTCAATTTCATGGAGCAGTTTGAGAAGCATTGGTGTTAGCTCTTCTCTGAAGTACTGTTAAAATTCTATGGCAAATCCATCCAATCCTGGACTTTTCTTTGTGGGTAGAGACTTTATTACTGCATCAATTTATATGTTTTTGTGGCTCTATTCAGGCTTTTTATGTCTCCTGGTTCAGTTTTGGTATTTTTATGTGTCTACTAATTTATATATTTCTCCCAAGTTCTCCAATTTGTTGGAGTATAAGTTTTCAAAATAGTTCCTTAAAAAGTTTCTGAATTTCAGGAGTGTCCATTGTGTTTTTACCTTGCTTATTTCTAATTGCGTGTATGCGAGTTTTTTGTTTTCTTCTTTTGGTTAGTTTAGGTAGAGGTTTATCAATCTTACTTATTCTCGTGAAGAATCAACTCTTTGAATCATTGATTTTTTGGTATTTTTTAGTTTCAAATTCATTAATTCTATACTGATATTTATAATTTCTTTTCCCTTAATACTTTTTAAATATAGTTATTTTTGATTCTCTAGGACCTGGGGATGCATCATAAATTGTTTTTGAGAGTCTTGGCAGGTTCTCAGCCCACTCAGCCTGAGTAGGTTTCCAGTCTCCACTGTCATAATGGGTTCCCAACCGCTTGCAGTCTCAGAATATTTCTGGCCAGCACCATGTGGTCTCATGCAGGTGAGTTGTCCTGTTAGTGAGGAGGCCCGTGACCCATACATGCCCTTGCTGGCACCCTATGGCCCTGCAACCCCATGATCTCATGGCTATGCACATGTCCTCACTGGTGCCCTGCTGCCCTAGCCCCTCCCCCCACACACACACTTAACAGCACCCCACAGCCCCGGGCAGTGGTTCCCCACATCCCTGCACACACACTCACTGGTGTCTACTGGCCTCATGTGTACCCCAGCCCATGCCTCCCACATGTCACTTCTCATGCTAAGTAATAATGGGATGCTCTGCATGTACAACTGGAAGAATTACTGGACAGTCTTATGGCCTATAATATGGTCTATTTTCAGCAATGTCCTTGTGTTCCTAAGAAAAAAAAGTAAATTCTGTTGATGTTGGGTACAACATTCTGTAGATATTGGTTAAGTCCAATTTCTCCATAGTGTGATATAACTGTAATATTTCCTTGTTGATTTTCTGTCTAGGCTTTTACCTGTAATCCCAGCACTCAGAAGGCTGAGGCAGGAGGATTGCTATGAGTCCAAGGCCAGCCTGGGCTAAATAGTAAGTTCAGGACCGGCCTGGGCTACAGAGAAAGATCAGTTCTCAAAAAAATAGAGGAACAAAAGTTTATTTTAGCTCACAGTTTCAGAAGGTCACAGTCCATTCATGGGTGTTCAGCAATAGTGGAAGCACAGGGTGGAAGCAGAGGTGGAGGCCACTCCTCAAAGCATTGCAAATAGGAAGCCAAGTGAAGGAGGAAAAGTAGAACTAGCATATATTCTTCCAGGTCCTGAGCCAGTGATCCACCCTTTCTGAGTCAAGTCCCAGTATCCCAGTCTTTCTGGGGTAAGCCCAGGCATCCACCCCTTCAGGCCAGACCCTACCTCCCAACAGCATGTGGCTTCATAGGTATCCCACCACATCCAAACACATGAGGCTTTTGGGGGACACTCCAGATTCAAACCACATCAATTAACAACAGCATTCTTCACAGAACTAGGCAAAGAACACTCTAAAATTTACATGGACCCAACCCCCACCCCTCCCACCAGAATTTCTAAGTAATTCTAAGCAACAAGGGCAAAGCTGGAGGAATCACAACTCCAGACTTCAAAATACACTACAAAGCAACAGTGATAAAATTTGAATGGTACTGATACAAAAACAGACAGGAAGGTCAACAGAACAGAACTGGGAACACAGAGACGAATCCAAACACCCTCAGTCACCTGATCTTTGAAAAAGGAACCAAAACCATACACTGGGGGGAAAAAAATCCCAGTATCTTTAACAGATGGTGCTGGAAAAATTAGATACACACATGTAGGAGAATGAAATTTATCTGTCACCCAATATTAAAATCAAATCCAAGTGGATGGGTAAAACAGCTAGGTATCAAAACAAAAACAATGAATCTACTAGAAGACAAAATAGGTAAAGTGCTATAAGACATGGAGACAGCAAAGGATTTCATGAACAGAACAGCAACAGCACAAGAAATAACAAGAATCAACATGTGGGACTACACCAAACTAAAGAGCTTTTGCACAGCAAAGAAAACAATCAGAAGAACCCACAGAAGGGGAGAAAATTTTTGACAGTGAAACCTAAGACAGAGGATTAATATCTATAATCTATAAAGAACTAAGAAAAACAAAACAAAAAACAAAATAAGTGACCTTGTTAAGAAATGGACAAAATAGATGAAATTTCTCAGAAGAGGAAGTATAAATGTTCAATGTCATTGGTCATAAGAGAAATACAAATCAAAACTTTTGAGATTCCATCTCTCTCCAGTGAGAGTAGCTTACATTAAGAACTCAAAAAACAATTGTTGATGAGACAGTGGAGAAAAAGGAATGCTTCTACAGTGTTTATGGGAAAGTACTTTGGTTCAACCATTATGGAAAGCAGTCTGGAGATTCCTTAGAAAGCTGAAAACAGAAATCCCATTTGACCCTGCTGGAGCTTTACTGGGCATTTTCCCAAAAGGACTAAAGTGATCTTATTATAGATACATGTATATCCATGTTCAGAATGGCATAATTTATAATAGCTAAATCCTGAAAAACAACCTACATGTCCATCAACAGAGGAATGGTTACAGAAAATATGGTACTTATACAAAATGGGATACTATGCAGCCATAAAGAAAGAAAGATATAAAGTGGCCCATTTGAAAGAAAATGGGACCACCTTGAGTAAATAATGCTCACTGAAATGGACACAACACATAAGACTAATTATTGACTGGTGTCTCTCATGAGAATGTGTCATGAATACATGCATAAAAGGATCTTAACATAAGAGAGAGAGAGAGAGTAGGAAGAGGAGTGATGGGCTGCTAGGAAAGAGAAGAAACATTGAGAAGGGGAGGGAGAGGAAAGGGGAAAGCTTAAGAAGGAGAAATAAAAGTTAAATGTGATATCTACTGGCATAACTTCCCCAAATTGTATGTTATGAACATGTTACTGAATCTATAGTTTATGTACATCCAAACATAAGATAAAATTTTAAAAAAGAAAAAAACCCCAAAGCTATAGCTAAATCAACAAATGGAAGAAACTTTGGCACCAGCACAAGAGAAAATGCAGCAAAAATAGCTTGGTCTTTCCTCCCCAAATAATATGTTTAGCTTTTATGACATTAAAGTGTGTACACGTGCACACACACACACACACACACACACACACAAATGTATTATGAAATGTCTTTGTGATCTGACCAGTGGGGAATCTGAGTGTTAGCAGATAATGAAAAAGAGAAATATATCTCAAAAGCAGAAATGCAGGAGTTAATAAAATCTAAAGTGAAATAGCAACTTCATCCTAAGGGATTTCTCAACAAAGCTGGTAAATACGAGGAAGAAAGGAAGAAGAGAGAGAAAAGAAGATTCTGCAAATTTTACTGGGTTTCATATAGTATTAACTGTACAATATGCCATTGTTCATATATTGTTTGAATGGTCCCTCATAAGTTCCTGTGTTAGGGGCTGTGGGCATAGCTTAAAACACTTGCCTAGCAAGCATAAGGCCCTGAGTTCAATTCCCCAGCACCATATAAGCTGGGCATGGTGGTGCACACCTATAGGAGGCTGAGGCAAGAGGACTGCCATGAGCTCTAGGCTGTCCTGGGCTTCACAGTGAGTTCAGGACCAGACTAAGCTACGGAGTGAGCCCTTGTCTCCAAAAAATTTTAAGTTGTTAGAAGTTGTGTGACCACTGTACCAATACTGAGATGTACTGGGCTTTTAAGAACTGAGGCCTAGTGGAAGAAATTAGGCTATGAGGACATCACCTTTAGAAGGGATCAGTGCCATTGTCGTGGGACTCAGTTTCAAGAGTGGGTTGCTCTAGGGGGCCTGGCACCTCTGCTGACTCTCTCCTCTGCCTTCTCAGCTCTGCTCCCACCATTGGGAGGCCCTCCTCAGAGAGAGCAGAAGCAGGGGCATGCCCTTCTTTACCCCTTTGCAACCTTGATTACTCCAGCACGAAGGTAACAGGGTGAAAGGGCAGGAAGGAAGAAACCCTGGGCAGTATCCAGGCTTTGATTTAACTGCAGAAAAATGCCACAAGATGGGTGCCTTCTGGGCCAACTCCTTCCATGGTTTCCTTGGAGGAAGTGCTTCCCTACCACGAAAACACCCAGGACCGCCATCCTTACTCAGATTCCTCAGGGATCTGGGCTGGGCCTTGTGGAGGCAAAGAGGAGGGTCATAACAGCCAAGCAGAGGCTGCTTGGCTTCATACTACAAAAAAGTGAGCCGGCGAACTCAAGATTCAATCTGTTTCTAACAGCTCTGGTGGCGGACCACCAGCAGGGGGAGCTGTGGTTCCCAGGGAAGGAGATCCGTGGGGTGTCAGCTTGACAAGCACATGGAAGGTGACATGGCAAAATAATTTCCCCCAGGAGTATGTAACCTATGACCTACTGGTTTTCATGTTATAATAAAAACAGATTTTAAAGGCAGTTTTACTACTTATACACGTTAAATACCGTATATACTATATATGTGGCCCAAACCAAAGAGAGAGTGGCAGGCATCAGGCTGGGCATGCCTGCTGGGCCTAGGGTGCAGTTTGAGAACTCCACGGACTGTACTCTGTTCAGGAAACTGCAGGGCTGATCTGCTCCTCCATAATTCTTGCTTTTTTCAGTCTCTTGAAGCAAATGTAGGGAATTCCATTTCCCAGACCATATTCTAGATTATCCACTTCACTCTTCTCACTGTGTACCCAGAATTACAGGCCCAACCCTACAGTAAATAGTGTTCAGATATTGTGCATAAGGACATTAGGAAAGATGACATGAACATCTATCAAAAATTTGCCAGATCCCACCCTTTGCAGAATCCAAGCTTTAAATGAATCAGCTTTCAGAGGAGAGTCCCAGGGCGCTCTACAGGATCACCCAGGAAAGTGTTTCCCTCAGTTCATCCAGGTTCATAGTGGGAGCAGCTGCCAGATCTTAGCATTGCTCACGGTGCACGATTTGCCAGAGTTGCGGGCTCATGGAGGGCGTCCACCCAGACTTCAGAAGAAGGACTGGAAAGGGAGGTAGTGTGCTCCTCAAGAGCTCTGGATGAAGCTGTGAGAATGAAACTAAAAGTGAAGCAAAGACTCCAGGGATTTAAAGATGTCAGAAATGGAAAACAGCTGCTGAGAAAAACCACAGGTAAAAATCGGAGCCACTCCAAAGAAACAATGACATTTGCAACAGGTAATAGCATACAGGCAAGGCCATCTAAACTCTTTGGAGTTAACATCTCATCACAACTTTCCCCAGGTACTGACACAGAGCTACGGATTAGTATTTGCCCTGCTAGGTTTCAGTATTGCATTGGTCCAATTCCCTCCTATCCCATTTCCTTCTTTTTGGAATGGAAATGTTTACCCTTATGCTGTATGTTGAAAGTGTTTGACTTTATTTTTTAATTTTACAGGGGCTCACAAACTTGCCTTGAGTCTTAGAGGAGACTTTTGGACTTCGACTTTTCAGCAGTGCTTAAACTATTAAGACGGACAATTCTTAGAGATGTACTTAATGCATTTTGCATAATGAGATTGGTATGAGCATTTTGGGGGGCCAGTAGAAGAATGTGATGGCTTGCACTAGAAATGTTCCCCTAAAAGCTTCTTATATTTGGAAAGTGATTGGCTCATGGGGTGTTAATCTGCTGATGATCCTGTGCTGCTATGAGGTGGGGCCTGGTGATGGGTGGGCCACTGGGGCACAGCCTGAAAAGATACATTCTTATTGCAGCTCCTCACCCCCTGCTTCCTTCTTACCATGCCAGGAGCTACTTTCTTGCACTCCTTTCATCATTGTCAATGGATCATACATGGACTGAGACTTATGAAACTGTTAGCTGAAATATACCTCTCCTCTTCCAAGTTGTGGGTGTCAGATATTATGTCCCAGTGAGAAAGTGACTAAGACAACGGATAAACTTTTAACCATCTGAATTAGAAAAAGGATACTCAAAGTGTATAAACTTGGCAATAACAACTGATACCATGAAAATATAAAGGTCTATTAGAAAATACAATGAACAATTCTATGCCGACACATTGGAAAACCTAAAAGAAAGAGAAAATTCCCATGCATACACAATTTATCAGCCGTGAATTAGGATGAAATCGGAAGCCCAAACAAGCTGACAATGAGTAAGAAAAGTGAACTGGGGATAAAAAATCTTCCATTTAAAAAATCAGACAATTTCACTGATTAGTTACAAGAAACAAAGAAATAAACTATTTCAAAAATTAGAAAAGGAAGAAGTTTTTCTAAACAAAATCTAAGCAGGCAAATTTACTCCGATATCCAAATCAGGAAAAGAAAAGAACAATACCGGCCAATTTCTTGAAGAACAAGAGGTAAAATCCTCCACAAAATGTAATACTAGCACAGTGACTCCAAGAACATATCACAAAAATTTTCACTGATAGATAGAGTCATCCCAGGAATACAAGGATGGTTCAACATTTGTGAGTCAATAATACCATATAACACATTAAAAGAAAAGGACAAGAGTCATGTGATTGTAACACATGGAGTTCTCATATAAGATTGCCATAAATACATGCATAAACATGTTAATGTAAGAGAGAGAGTTGAAAGAGAAGAGATGGATGGTTCAGAAAAGGGAAGGGATACCAAGAGTGTTGGGGAGAAGGGAAAGGGTAAAAAAAGTGAAAAAGTAGTCAAAATGAGATATAAATAGGCAAAGAAACCCCAAGTTGTATGTAGTTAACATATAAATGAATCTGTAGCACATACATATTCAAATAAAATGCAAAAAAGCTCCATATGATCATTGGACAAGTGTACAGAGGCGTTTGATGTAATGCACCACCCTTTCATGATAAAAAAACAGCAAACAACTTGGGTTTAGAAGAAATGTAACTCTACAAAATAAAAGCCATTCATTCCAAATCAACAGCATGAAATGCTGGCAGTCTTCTCTCTACATTATGGAATAAGCTTTCTGGAAGTCAAAGCCAGTCATCAGGCAAGGAAAAAAAATCATTTAAATTGGAAAAAGGAACTCAATCTTCACAGTACAGATGATAGCATATATATATATATATATATATATATATATATATATATATATATATATATATATGGAAAACCCCAAAGACTCCATCGACTACAATACCACAATACTACAACTAATAAACAAACTTAGCAAAATCACAGGTTACCAAATGAACATATAAATTGGTAACATTGCTATATGACAACAGTGAATTATCCCAAGTAGAAATGAAGTAATTTCAGTTGCAATGCTACTAAAATAATATTTAGAAATATTTTGACCGAATAATTTGAATGACTGCTACAATGAAAATTACAGAACAGTGCTGACCGAAGTTGAATAGGACAGAATAAAAGGAAAGACATTCCATCTTCTGGAAGAGTCAGTGCTTTAACCTTACAAAATTAGAGAAATGTTTATAATGCCAATTTGAGTGCAGATTTATGAAAAATAAATACAACAATGGAAATAGTATACTAGCTTAGGACCTAGAAGAGAGTGAATAGTAAAAAAATACAAGCCATTATTACTGCCAGTGGCGTGCATTACATTTGTCTAACCAGAAGTTTGGGCACTGATCTGCATGTACTGCTGGATACCCTGATATGACCCATTGCATCCCAGTCTAGGTACAGAGCTGGATGGGAGCCTAGATGTCCCAGGAAGGGGAAAGACCTGTGGCGTTTACCACTTCTACTCACAGCAGGAGTCTAACACACAAAGAACACTTGATTCAGATTCTAAGTAGGAGAGCTAGGACAGATATCCAGAAAATTATCCCCAATCCTGCTTCTTTAAATAGACAGCCGAGGCTCACAGAGAAAGAGAGATTTGTCTGAGGTCACTCAAAGAGTGGGAGGCAAAGCCAGGAAAAGCTCTGTGGTCATTTGACTTTAGAGTCAGTGTTTTTTCTACTCCATCCAACCAGTCTCTCCCTCAAGGCCTTGCCCTTCTCTGGGAGCTTCCTGTTAATGTTATAACACCTTCCTAGATGGATCAACCACACAGCCATGAGGCGTTTTTTTCTTTTTCTTTTTTTTTTATACTTGCTTAACATGAAATGAAGTAATTTCAGTTGCAATGCTACTAAAATAATATATAGAAATATTCTGACAAAAGAATTTGAATGACTGCTACAATGAAAATTATAGAACAGTGTTGACCAAACTTGAATAGGACAGAAAAAAAGAAAAGATATCCCATCTTCTGAAAGAGTCTTCTTTATCTGTAATAGTTGAGTCTACCTGGCTCCTAGTTTATAAATCTATAGAAAACACTATTCACACTATTTATTCATACTATGTATATGTATTTCATTATCAAGGACATACACTGTTTTGCTTTTTTATTCACAATTTAAAATACAAGTTTAGAAAGGACATTGCTTAACCTAAAAAAAATTAAGTGTTATGGGAAGAATCTCAGAACTACCGAGATTCTTAATGGATTTCTCAAACCCATTAATGTCATTACTATTTGTCTGTCTTGTGGAAGGACACAGATTCCTAGGAACATTAAAGAAAAGAAAGGAAGGTTCTATGGGTTTAGTCCCAATGTTGGCAGGATACACTGCAGAGTGACAACAGTCGGGTTAATACTGACAGTAGACTGAGAAGGAAAAGACATGCCTGTAGTTTGTGCAACATGTATTGTTTTGTTTTGTTCCACTCTCCATGTGTTTCCTGCTCCACGGCCAAAGGCAAGCTTTGCAGGTTTTTATTTCATATTCAAACAGACACTACGGCACTTGGCCCATTTATTGGATTTCTAACACCAAGCCCTAAGAGTGGGTTTCTTGTTCCTGGTCTTCTCTCCTTCAACCCCCACCCCAAGAACTCATCTCCTGAATTTTTTTCTTCTCTTCCCTGGAGAAACCAGTTCCCATACTTATATCCATCTCTCTAGAGCTTCAAGAAGCTCAGAAATCATTGGAGGCTGAAACAGAGCAAACGGGAGTCTTTTTATTGAAAAGGGGATGATAACTACAGCCTTAGACTTTGGCGTCCAGAAGGAAAGAAGCATTGAGCACTATGGGAGAGGGTAGTGCTACCAGTAGCTGGGACCAGAAAGAAGCCTACAGGTCAGGGTGTAGGACAGGTGCCATGAAGGTAGGCTTCACCTAGTGGGAAAGAAAAAAAAAAAACAACAACAGAGATGTGACTGAGCAGATCAAAGCACTCAGACCTAGTTATACTGAGCACTCTCCTCAGCTTCTTGCTTATGATCTCTGAGACACCTCAGTATCTGAGTCTGCTCAACACCTCCCCATCGCTTCCTCCCACAAGCTTGAGATCCCTCCTTACTACTCAACACTTATATATTGGCCAAGGTCCCCTCTTCTTCCAGCTAATGCTCACCTCACACAGGTTTCATACACTCCATCCCACAATAGCCAGCACAGCACTTCCTGGTCCTTGGACAGTCATCATCACCTTCACACTTGTTAAAAAGGATCCTTGCCGGGCAGCGTATCACCACCTTGGGGCAGGAAACACGCTGATAGACGTCCTGCCCTTTGCCCAATAAAAACAAAGAAATTTTGTGTATTCTGCCCCATTTCCCTCTCCAATTGCTTTACTCTCCCACCTCCCCAAATGTAACAACTCTTCCTGGATAGCATAACTTTTACCAGGGTTTTCTTAAGATTTGTATCATTTCTACATGGATTTTGAACTATATATTGAATTTTGCGTATTTTAGAAATTTGCATAAATCAGGTCTAAAATGTCATTTTTCATTTACCTTACACATTCTTTTTTAACATTACACTTTCGAGATCTACCTTGAAGCCTATACCTTTGGCTCATATATGTCACCTGCCACACACTGTTTTACTTTAAATATCAACTTTCAAATATTGGAGTACTAAATTACATTGCTAACAGTAATGTGAGAGAGCTCCATTACTCGATAATCTTGCAAACACTTAGTATTGTCTGTCTTTACAGTAACCTTTCTGGTGAAATCTCCGTATGATTTGAATTTGCATTTGCATGATTGGTGAACTCAAGCAATTATTCATATATTTATTATTTGTATATCTTCCTTGGTAAGGCACTTATTCAGTATCTTGTCCATTTTTAATGTTATCTATTGTTTTTACTGATTTATAGGAGGAAGAATTTTTCATTCAAAATTAGGAACTTCTAAATACATTGGTAGAATTTAGTTGAGGTACAGTTTGAATTTAGCTAGTCAAAATGAACATGTACACAATTTATGATCTAGCAATTACACTTACAAATATAAAATTAATATCTGTATTCACATACCCTTACCAAGAAGCATGTACAAAAATGCTCACAAATGTATTATTTTTATTAACCAAATACTGAAAACAATCCAGATTATTGCCAGTAAGATAAAAAATAAATGTTATAGTATATTACTATAATAACTGTTGCACAATTGTGGAAATAAAAAAGTGCAGCCATGCACAATAAAACTATAATTAACATAGTGCTGAATGGAAAATGCAAGTTTCAAAAGAGAATATTAGAAGTTAAATGCCTGTAAAAAGCTTAAAACCAAAGAAATAAAGAAAATATGTATCTATAAAGATAGTAAAGTTCAAACTGAGTGTATAAAAATGAGGAAA
Source organism: Ctenodactylus gundi (assembly GCA_004027205.1). Lineage (NCBI taxonomy): Eukaryota > Metazoa > Chordata > Mammalia > Rodentia > Ctenodactylidae > Ctenodactylus > Ctenodactylus gundi. Next base: position 18,931 of record PVKB01003199.1, on the reverse strand, counting down.
CTGTGAAGGTGAAATTCACAACAGCGATGTGATTAGCTCTGGAAGAGGAGAAAACTCCTGAAAAGCTAAAAGGCACATCAACTGATACAAGCTATTGGTTTTGGTAATATTCTGGACCTTAGATTGTTGGTGAGTGAATGATTAGGTGGGAGGGTGGACATCTGTGTTTTAAAGCTATGCAGTAGATCATGTATGAATTGCTCCAATCTTTAACATGAATTGTTTCAATCTTTAGTAATTCACGGTTGCTGCAGTCACAGGTCACTTCTAATCTTTAACTGTTACTAGACCACAGGTGGCTTATTTTTGTCTTGCTTTCTTGCAGACTGTGTGAGTAGAAATAAATTTGCTGATAAAAAAGTTAAATGAATATTTGAGTAAGTTTGTCCTATTTCCTTTGATAGATAGTGTATCTTTTTGTACACTCACCTGCAGTGAATGAAATTCCTTTTTCCTATTCACCTCTCAGAGAGCCTAATTTTAAAATTTTTCATGAATCTTCCCCCCATTTTATTGATATGTATAAGGGCAAAACATAAAGTTTACATTGATCTTGAGTATTTTGTGCACATGTATATCATGGCATTTGTGTTTCTCCCTCAGATAATAAACTTTCATTTTGTTTTCACTTTAGGAGTAATCTATTCCTGATTTCCATCTTAAACTAGGCTTAAAACCTATGCTAGCTGGTGACAGTTCAGAGGTTGTCATTTCATGCTGTGCATGCCAATAATATGGATTACATTTTTGTTTCTAGTCATGGTAAGTATCATCTGCTCACTATTTGATTTTGGTAGAAAATGGCTTTGAAATTCAGCTTTTTGTTTGCTCTTTTGTCCTTACTACTGTTGGTTTTATTGTCTATTTGAAAATCAGTAATGATCCACTTGATAACCACCTTTGCTACTCCCCTGGGAACTGATAATAAGAATGCTCATGCTATATTTTCTACAAAATTCCCTTTTGGCTCTTCCACCTCATCTTTTTCTCATATGACTATTCTGGGTTTCCCACAAGGACTCTGGCTTTGGGAAAGAGAGAGTTCATTGTCACCAGGAAGAAGCTCTGCCCAAACAGCTCTCTGGTTCAAACTCAGGATGTCTGCATACCTCTCGCCCAGCCACCCCTCTCCACTCACCGTAGAGTCTCCTGCCAGCTGCTGGCATCTCTAGAACGAGGAGCAAGCAAAGGACAAAAATAATGGGCTTCATCTTGCCAGGAGGGGCCGTGGCTGGGACTCCACCTGAGCTCCACACTTATACCTTACTTCCTGGGGGTGTGCCGTGGGTGTGGCGAAGCAGTAAAAGGAAGTGCCCAAATGGTATCAGCAAACGCACAATTATTTTCCCTTACTCACTAGGAGGCACTGTCTGTATCTGCTGAACTCTATATACAGGCACCCAAAGTCAAAGGTGTGTTTCCTACCCCCAGAAGCCTCAAAATATCTTTATGAACATTTAGAAATCATTGCTAATAGACTTTTGCATTGTTGGAAGAAGAAACTCAATCCAGAATAGGGAAAGATTCACTGAAGAATATACAATTAGTTGCTGGGTTATCAAAGTTGTGCAGACTTAAGTATGGAAACCCTTCCATGATGCTATTATTTAAATGCTGCATCCTGAATATAACCCTGAACTTCTACCTATTTACAAAATGAGCTGGAGATGCACTGTATGATGCCTGAGAAGGAACAACTGCAGCAGAAGATATAGAAAAGAATGAAATTTTATGAAAGCAAATTTCAAGAATGAAGTGATCATGCCACTGTAAAGAGGAGTGGCTATGTAATTTAACACAATATAAATTAACATACCAAAACTCTCTTGAATTTCTGCTACTGACTGTGATGAGAGAATATCAATTCACTTGTGTTGGGTAGCTGGCTGGAAAACGTAGAATAGGAGTCTTTTTCAAGAAGCATTGAAGTACAGAGTAGTGAGAATAGAAACTGGACTTGAGGTGAGCTGAAGTGCAAGATGTTTTTTAAGGTATGTTAGCATTTAACATGCTCCAATGGTGATAGAAATAGCTGCTAAAAATAATTAAGAATGCCAGTTTCCTTATTGGCTTCATCCTAAGCAACAAAATAAAATTTTAAATTACAGAAGCTAAACGGTTACACTTTCCAAGAGACAGCAAGAAATAATCCATCATCGATGAATTAATTACCATATTGAGAGAAAATGCAAAGTCTATATTTATATGTTGCCTAGAAGTACAGGTTTCTGTATAACAAGAAGAACATTCTGAGTGATCCAGAGGACATTCCTGTAGTTTGACCTACGCAGACTGTGATCCAGGCAGACCAAGGACAGCACCCCTATAATAAGTCTGGATGCATTCAGAGCAGAGTAGAGAGGAGGTCTGGAGTGAGGAGGGCAAAAAACTGCATAAGATGTGACTGAAAATATGGTGGACGTTTTTAAAAATTATAATTTATTGCAGTAAAAGACATATCACCAATACTTTCCTTCAATATACTCCCTATCGGTTCAAATCCACCCCTTTCTTCTTTCCATTTTCTGAAAGAGTTCTGGAAGTCCTCTTTTGTGAGTATCTTCGCTTAAGTTATCACGGCTGTCTCAACATCCTGAATGGATTAAAAATGTTCACCTTCCATAGTCATTTTGAGTTTGAGGACGAGCCAGACATTACATGGTGCCAGATAAGGTAGACAGGTGGGTGAGAACACAGTATGTTTTAATGAGCCAGCTTTTCTGTTGAATGGCATTCACTGTACTTTTTAAATTATACCTCAGAAATACACTCACAGAAGTGAATTTCTTACTGCTTCAAAAGCAATAAGAACAATGGGATAAGGGTATTCAAAGAAATGGGAAATATTTTGACAGGGATTAACTGAAATGTGTCTTTTACTGCTATTATTTTTTTTAAAAATTAATACTGTATGTTTGGATCATGCTTTGCAGTTTTGACATTTCTGCCTTAAAGTCCTAATGTGCCATTATGAATAATATATGAAAAAAGGAAAGGGATAAAAGAGCCATATTTTTGTGGATTAGAGGAGCATAGATAACAAATGCAGAGTCATCAAATACAAGACATAAAAGCTGCAAGGTATCACTCCGATCCTTTCTAATCTCCAGCCAAGATTAGCTCTTTGTCCTAAGGGAAGCAATTTTTTCCCTCCAGGAGGGACTTGGGGAGTTAGCTGAAATTATCATGAACAAAAAATGCCTACAAATGTTCCCTAATCTCAACACTCCTCAGATTTCCTTCCAGAAAAATGTTCCATTTCATCCTTACTACTAGAAGAATTTGATAACACTTATCTTATTTATGGATCAAAGAACAAAACCTATATCCAATCTGGTGTGCCCAGGATACAGATTAAAGGCTTTCAGATGTGTACAGACCAGGAAATGGCAAACCAAAAACATTATGAGATTATAATGCTTATACTGTAACAGATTTTAATGAAACTTGAAAAAGAAATCCAACCTAGCAAATGAGCATACTGATAAAGATGAAAGTAGAAATCAACGACTTGAAAGCGAGAAATGGGGGTTTGTTGGTAGATACATGCTAAATATGATACTTTTTAGTGCAAGTCTGTAGTACAAAATAACGAAATTTCTAGGAAATTGGTTTATGAATACAACACATCTTGATCAGGTCCAATCCTATTATCCACCCTTCCATTTTCTTCTCCCTCCTATTCCCTTCTCCATCCAAAAGCCTACTTTCTATTAATAGGTTCTTTATTTGTTCTTATATTGTGTTTGTTTTCTCACCTAAGAGAAAATTATGCAACACAGGATGTTCTCTTTCTGACTATTTTGATTAATATGTTTACCTCCACTTCTGTGTTATTAGTCATCTTTCTTGGGGCTGATTCAAACTATCTGACACTCAAAACTAAAACTAAGTCAGGCTTGACTTCCAGAAAGAAGCATTATGGTTGAATAATGCAGTGGAACAACTCAGCACACAGCATGACATCCAGGAAGCAGAACACACTGGAAGAATTCTGGAGAGAGAGACACATCCCCCAACACCATGCCCCAGTGACACACCTCTAACAGGGCCACTGCTTAGCTGCCGTGAAGATCAATGGATTAATACACCACTGACTACAGAGCTCCATAACCCAATCATCTCCCAGAAGTTTTTTAATACAGGAACATTCGAATTGAGGTTATGTGACACAAGAAATAACATCAAGAACTAAAAAATGGAATTACATAAATTAAAAAGATTTTTCACAGGAAAGGAAACAACCAATAGAGTAAAGAGACAATTTACAGAACGAGGAAAAAATTTACCAGCTACTCCACAGAGAACTAATTAGAATATATAAAGAACACAAAAACATTAGACCCACCAAAATAAAAGATTCAATCAAAAATTGGCAATTGAAATGGATAAACACTTTGTACCAGTAAGAACAGTTATGGTCGAGAATTCAAAACAACGAGTTCTGGTGAGGTGGTAGAGAAAAAAGGAGCCCTACATTTTTGGTGGAACTGTAAACTGCCACTATAGAAATCAGTGTGGAGATTCCTCAAAAATCCTAAAAATACAAATTTCATATGATCCAGCTATATACCTCTTCTGGTGTTTTTCCAGAAGATTTAAAGATATGTAAGAGTGATACGTGTCTTAGTTACTTTCTTATTGCTATGACAGAATACTTGACATGCACAATATAAGGTTTAAGGGAGGATAGGTTTATTTTTGCTCAGTTTCAGAAGGTCTCACACAGTCCACTCATGGCAGCCACCAATGGTGGGAACACATGCCAAAGGCTGGGGAGCTGTTCAGGGCATTGCAGAAGGAAAGCCAAGTGAGGCAGGAGCAAGTTGATCTCTATAAACTAAGGCAAGGCTAGAGCTTTACCAGAAAGAATTTTTCTTCTTTCTTCCTTTACTTAGTCCAGGCTGCCAATTGGGCTGCTCACACCTAAGGTGGGTCCTGGGTCCCCTTTTCTCACCTTCTGATCCACAAGTCAGTAACTCATTTCTGAAAATTCTGCTATGAGCACCCCCCAGTCTCAACAAATTAACACATTCTCTCCAGGTCAAATCCTAAGCATCTGCCCCTGCTGGCTAGGCACAGTTCCACAGGTATCTCACTCCATTCAAATACATGAGGCTATTGGGGACAATCCATATTGAGATAAGTGCCAAGGTTTACCCTACTACCACCATTTTTTTCTTGGAAGTCTTATGCATGATACAAAGTGGCTAATTCTCCAGACTTGGGCTGGGATCTACATCTGTTAGGAAATCTGTTTTCTATTGTCATAGATTCTGGACCCTGTCTCAACATGGAAATGCAGTCAACAGTACCTAGCTTCCCCTTCTCTCCATGTAATGTTTACTATTCCACTCAGGGTACATTCCAGCAGTTGGTGATTCTACTACCTCATGTAGCCTTAGTCAGCTGACCTTGTTGCACATGACAGAGTCTTCTGTGGATGCTGCTTCCTCTAGACTACTATAATCTTCCTTTTTGTTTCTTTTTTTGTTAACTCCTTGTTTTATTCACTTGTAATCCAATAAAATGCATGAGATTATTTCAATTTTTGTATCTACTGACACTTACTTTGGGACCCAAAATATGGCCTATTTTGGAAAATGTTCGGTGGCCTGTGAAAAAAGACCATGTATTGTACTGTTGCTGTATCAAAGACTGTGATATATCTGTTAAATCCATTTATCTATAGTGTAGTTTAATTGTGACATTTCTCTGTTGGTTTTTTTGAGTGATTAACTTACCTGTTAGTAAGTCTGGAGTGCTGAAGTCCCCACTATCACTGTGCTGAGATCTTTTAATGTCCAATAGTGTTTACTTTGTGAAATTGAGCATACTGACATTTAGTGTGTATATATTTTTACAATTGTTATTTTTTCTTGATGAATTTCTTTATTAATATGTTGTGTCTGTCATTGTAGTTTAGTTTAAAATTTATTTTGCTTGATATAAATATAGCTACTCCTTCTTGCTTTTGGGCTTTATGTAGCTGGAATAATATTTTCTATGCTTTTCCCTTCAGTCTGCCTTATACAAGAGGTGTATTTCTTGCAGGCAACCTGTAGATGAATTTTGTTTTTTGATCTTATCTATAAATTTGTGGTTTTTAAATTAAGATAATTTTTATTAAACGTTGTTATTGAAAGGTATGTACTAATTCTAGTTCCTGTTTTTTTCTACAGCTTAATAGCTATTAAATACTTATTGTTCTACTCTATCAATGACATTTACTTTTTTGGTTTCATTTCATTTTTTCTTCTTTACTAATATTTAAAATTTTCTTAAGTCTTTTCTGTAATACTGGCCTAGTAGTCATGTATTTTATTTCTTTGGTGTACATTTATTATGGAAGGTTTTAAAATTTTCTTAAGTCTTTTCTATAATACTGGCCTAGTAGTCATGTATTTTATTTCTTTGGTGTACACTTATTATGGAAGGTTTTAATCTGTCCTTTGATTTTAAAGGGTAGCCTTACAGGATAAAGTATTCTGGGCTTTCAGTTATTTTCTCTCAGGGATTGAAATACATTGTATCCTGCCTTCATGATCTTTTAACCTTTCTGCTGATAAATCTGCTGTTATTCTAATAGGATTGCATTTAAAAGTGATTTGGTGCTTCTAACAGCATTCCATGTGTTTTCTTAATTCTGAAGTTTTATAGTTTCATTATGATGTGTTGTGGAGAGGCTCTTTTTGGGGGCAAGTTTTATTTGGTGTTGTAAGTACTTCTATTGTTTGGCTATGCATCTCATTGTCCATATTCAGGGATTTCTCTATTATAATTTCAATGAGTAAATTTTCCATGTCATTAGCCTGTATTTCCTCATCATCTTAAATTTTTGTTTAGCATTATTCACTTGAATAATGTTTGCTGGTATTTTTTACTGTCTGAATATTCTAAGATATGCATTTAATCTTTAAGTCCTAATATACTTTATTCTGATTCATCTTGTCTATAGCTGACACTATAAATTAAGATTTTTATTGACATTGAGGCTTTCACTTCAAGGACTTTGGCTTGCTTTTTTTCTTAGAATCTCTATTCTTTACTGAACTGATCTTTCACATACTGCATACCTTTCTTAATTTATTTAGGGCTTGTGTGTAGTTTCTTTGAACTTGTGTGTCACTTTAGGAATTTCTTCATTCAGTTGCTTGTCTCTTTGATATATATAATTGTTTTAACTCTCCTTTTGAAAATATTTTCCTGTAATTTTATCCATTTCAGTACCTATGGGATAAGCTTTGTGGAATTTACAGACTTTTGGAGGCATCTTGTTACCTTATTTTCTCACTATAATAGTCAATTTCCCAAATACCCAAAACTTGCAACTATAGAACAAAAGGCTTATTTTCACTTACAGTTTCAGAGAGTTTAGTCCATGGTTGACAGACAGAATCAGTACGGCTGAAGTGAACAGCAGAGAAATGATACTCAACTCATGGCAGCCAGGACATGGGTAAAATGGAGACAAATATTCTGTCAGAGTATAATGTTTATGGCCTGCAGGTCAATGAATTTTTTCCCAACTAAAAACTCCTGAGCCTGGATTTTACTGTCTGCATTTCTTTCTCTTTCCTTCTTTTTCTTTTTTGTTTCTTTTTCTTCTGTCTTCATTTATATTACCACTCTGTTCTTAGCTTCAGCTAGCATCTCTCAAAAAAAAAAAAAAAAAAAAAAAAACCTCAGCTTTCACCATTCTAGGGCTTCTCTGGTATCTCCAAACCTTTTCAAATTCCTCCTGCAAACTACTTCCAAAGGCCTCTATGCCACATGGTAAGATGTACAACAACCACTACACTCTTGATACCTATATCTGGTCACTTTCCCACCACAGGAACAAAATAATCAACTCCTGCAAATTTAAAAAGTTTATTTTGGTCAAAAGTTTCCATGGATTCACTCTGAGGTTGGCAGGCTCCAGTCAGAAACTTCATAGCAGAATGGCATGGGAGACAAAAATTACAGTAAATGGTGGCCAGAAAGTACACAAAGAAGTGAGAATCTGAGAGCAAGAATACATCCTTTCATGTTATGACCTCAGAGACCCACACCAAACCAGGCCCTGCCTTCAAACAGCAACTCAGATACTGAGCTCATTAACAGATAAGTCCACTAATGAGAATAGCACTCTCATGATGAAATCACCCACCTTCCACACACATGAGACTTCTGGGGGACATTTTCAGTCTAAACCATGACATTCTAGTCCCCAAAAGGCTTGTATCCACATCATTATGTAACATGCATTTAGTCTGTCTTTATGAGTCACCAAATTTTGAACAATTCTAGTATTGCTAAAAAGTCCACCAGGGTGGGAGGCCCAACTGGAAGCTTGAATTAAGTAAAATAATAAAGAAGAAATGTTTCCCAGCTTCTTCTTGAGGAAGTTCAAGCCTAGCCACACTTCAGACTTCATTTTGCTTTTATTTCACTTGGCTTCTATCTGCAATGGGGTGAGCAGCTCTCCAGCCCTGGCCATGCACCTCCGCCATTGCCAACTGCACCATGAATTGACTGTGTGTGCGAGAGAACTTCTGAAACTGAGCTAACTAAATCTTTCTTCTCTCAAATTGTGGGTGTTGGGTATTTTGTCACAGCAACAAGACAAGTGTCTAACACAAAAACTGGTACCAGGAGTGGGGCTGTTGCTATGACTTTGCTTGACCATGTGGTGTGGGAGTCTTTGTAGCTGGTTTATGGAAAGATTCTGGAAAGGTCTGAAGACGCTGGCTAAAGAAACTGCAGTAAGCCAAGCTTCACTGACGATTCTGGTGAGAGATCAGAAGACCAGAATGCCAACAGGTCTTATTTTCCCATGTTTATAGTAATTTTGCTACTTTCATTCTTATTCAGATTTTTTTTTCCTGGCACTGTTCTAGGATTTTTCCCTTCTGCTCTTCAGATGTCAGATCAAGAACATGTTCATCACTCAGTCCCTATTTCTTTTTTCAAGTCATTAACTTCTGCTTTCAACTTTATCAATAAATTCACTTTATGTGGTGAATTTTAAAAACTTTAATCAAACTATGTTCTGATATGATCTTTATAATCTCATGGCAATTTTACGTTGCAACTTCCTGGTTTGTTTTTATACCTCCTGAGCCCTTTGTTTTATCTGTATCTCTGGCACACAGGCTTAGAAGACTAAGGTTTTGTTTTCTGATTCATAAATAAGATCAATATTATCAGATTCTTTTTTTCTACTAGTAACTTTGAAAGGTAGCCATTTCTTGTATTTTCAGGAGCAAAAGTTGGAAGGAGTGATAAGAATAGCAGGCACTGGAGATGATTCTATTCAGGGTATTTTCAAACTACTTCCCAGATTCTCTGCCAAAGGGAAGTTGGAGATTTGAGTGGCTCAGAGTGATACCTTGTAGCTTTCATATCTTATATTTGATGATGTAGCATTTGAAATATATTTTCAATCCCTCCTCAGTTCAGAACACAGCTCCATCCTGCACTAAATGCATTCAGTCTTACTGTGGGAATGCTCTCCAATTCTGCCTAGATCACAATCTGCTGAGTCAAACTAAAGGAATGTCCTTTAAACCAGTTAAGAGCATTCTCGTGAATGTAGGAAACTAAACTTCTACCTAAGGTGTAATTATTTGTTTTGCACTCTCTTTCAATATATTCATTCAATTGTCAAGGTCGGCATATATTCCCAATTGTCTGTTGGTATATGTCACTGCTTAACATTTCCATAGGAAATATTTTTAACTTAAAAATTTATTTTGTTTCTTAGGTAGATTTCATGGAAAAAATCAGCAAGGAAATCAACACTCTTTGTTTTATGACAGTTATTTCTATCATCATTGAAACATGTTAAATTCTTAAGATTCCTTAAATATATCTCCATTGTTCACCTTACCTTCCAGATCCAGTCTTAACTGTCCCTCCACTATTCAATGCAGTCTTCTTGAGATGTTTTCTGCTATTCTCCATTCTCCAACTAGCAACTCAACACAACTGTATTGAACTTCTCTCATCAAGGTCAACAACAAAAATTCAAGTATGCATTGAGAACATGTCAGATTATATGGTGACAACTACTTTTGACATTGCTGTGCCTTGTTTGCTCTTAAAATTTTCTTTCCTTGACTTCCATAAAGTTGGATTCCTTTCCATGTCTTCTATGACTTTGATTGCTCCTATCCAAGGAGCCTGAGTCACAATCTCACTTTGGTACAGTAAGAAATGCTGTGATACAACATTTAAACAATGGCATCATGGAAAAAGAGCTACATGGAAAACTACGGGAACATGATCATCCACCAATAAGTTTTATACCTTATAGTAAACCTTTTTCCTCTTCTGGACTGAATTTCTTCTTGTAATGTGGGAAAAATCTGTGTGCTAAACTCTAAATGTTGATAACGATATCCTGGGGCTTGTAGGGGAAAGGAAAGGTCTCTAACATTGTGTCCCTGTCTACAGTTTCTGGGACACTGACAATGCCCCATACTGAGCAGGGAAAGAGGTCAGCACTTACAGATAAGGAAGAAAGGGCAATACCTTTTGTAACTTCAGCCACACCCATGGCACACTCAAACGAGGAAGATATAAATGGAAGCTCAACTCAACTCCCAGCCAAGGCTCTTCCTGGCAAGATGAAGTCCACCGTTTTCTTCATCCTTTCTCTGGTCCTCGTTCTGGAGAAGTCAGAAGGTGCAAGGAGACTCCGTGGTGAGTGGAGAGGGTCAGCTTGGGGAAAGATGTGACATGCAGGGACAATGTCCTGAGAGGTCATATGGGTGAGAGCAGACATCTATCTATCCACAGCATCTTCTCCTTAAAAACAATGGGTCTTCTCCACTCAAACTATAGAACCTAAGGGAACTCATGAGGAAAAATAGCAAAAAGGGAATTGTGGAGAAAATAGAGCACATTCTTTTTATCAATTATCAGGGGAGTAGCAAGGCCAGCCACCAGATGGATCCTATCTATGTCCTAATACACAACAAAAGACTACAAAGGGCAAAACAGAAGCTACATCTCAAAACAATTTTACATCTAAATCAAACAGCAAGTAGATGACAATTATCATGACCAGAAACAAACATAAAATAGTCAATGTCATTGCCATGCCAACACCAAATAACAATATCAGACTACCTCTAGCTAATGTGAGTCATAAGCCTCCTATAAGATGGATACAGACTATTTCTAAAATGAAAATAAAATGAAAGTCTATTATAAGATAAAGAAACCTAACAGGGAGCCTCTTAGGCAGTCCTAAGGGGGGAAAAAGTAGCAAATAGAGCTACTGCCCAGCTGGACCAGCTCTTATAAAAGGATACGTTTTCCTTTTATAAGATCTAGGAACAAAGTCCTAAACTATCCATGGTTTTTTCTTTTTTCTTTTCTTTTCTTTTTCCAGGAAGGAGCAGAGGCCTCCACACAGCATAATGTTTTAGTTACTGTACAGGCACGAGTTTGCTCCTGGTCCAAATTGTGCTTAGAAGTGTATTATTTCCACACTATGGGTGGAGTTCTCACGGTGGAAATGCATTGCAATAGAGGTATAATGAGGTTTAGGGTCCGTTGTGGCCCAGACCCACCGCTTGCACTAATTTCACCTGCTGGCTTACCCATCCCGTTTTCCTCATCTCAAGGAATACATCATCTTCCATCTGTTCATTTCCTCTCAGGCAGCTACTTCAAAATCCTATTGACTCCCTTTTCTCTTAAGACTAATATCCAGGTAGAAACAAGAACCACTCCTTCGTGGACATTAGGGCAGGCACCAGAAGGCAGGCTTTGTGTTCTAACTGTAAAACCTGTAGATAACAATGATCATGACCAGGTACAAAATGCTGCCTAAAATCAAGCTGATAGCCAATATGTGAATGCAATGCCAGGGAAGTATCTAAATAGAAAAGAAGGAGCACTTTGTCATGGATAAGGTACAATACCAGCTGGGCCCTGAGGCATTTTTTCATTTAAGATCAAATAGCCAGTGGGTGACCAGGAATCAAACCACATTCCAAGTTCTAGTAATATCAACCACAGGTCCTTAATGTGAGAACAGTACTAGAAGAATCTAAAGAGAAGAGCATGGCTTCTATGTCATGGACAACAAGGTAGGCCACAGAAATGGATCCCAAAGCAGTTTTCCAACCCAAACTGAACAGCTAGTACATGACAAAAATGAAAACAAGTTTAAAAATTCTACTCAATACCCAAGGATATGGCCACAGTATGAATAGCATATAAAAGCAGTACCTCATAGAGAAGAAATTACCCTCGGTTGTGGACAGAAAAAGGACCAAAGGACCCAAGGCAATTCTACCCAAACAAAACAGCACATTATACAACAAGGATCAAAGATACAAGTATCAGAATAAATGAACTTAAAAGGAGTGACATCAGAAAGTCACACACTGCTCCGTGTGAAGATGAGTTCCAAGGTGTGAAGTTTTACAAAATCACACGAGTTAGGATTTTATCTCTCTCTCTCTCTCTCTCTCTCTCTCTCTATATATATATATATATCTATATATATATAGATATATATATACACTGAATAGTCTTTCTGGCTGCCACTGGGCATTGAACCCAGGGCCTTGTGTACGGTAAGCATATGCTCTGCTATAATCCAGCCTGGATATCTTACATGGGAAAAATGAGTAAAGGAAATAAACAGTCATCAGAAAAAAGACATGTTTCTTAAAATATAAACAGATCTAAGTAATTCATGGCAGGGAAATGTTAATTAGTAATTTCTATATGGCATCATTCTCACAGGCTCATATAATATCCATCATTTTTAAATAGACACATACATGCTTTAGCCTGGACAGAAATGGGCAGTTCCATTCACTGCTATTGGAAGTGAAAATGACTAGGTTTTTCTACCAAAAGAAATACAGCAATGGTAGCATATTATATAATACTTTAATACTTTCCAATACACAAAATTTCACTTATTTGTACCAGAAAATCTGTTTCTACACATGTAGCCTATGCGAAAGGAAGCCAAGAAAGGTATTAAGTATAACAGCAAAAGACTGAAAATGAACTGAGTACAGCAATATTATATTATTGAAACATAAGGCAATCCATAAATGATTTACTCTGCCATTTAAAAATACACACACACACACACACACACACACACACACACACACACAAACTTACCAACAATCTGAGAAGATGCTACCAATAGCCAAAAACATACAACAACCCACCAGTCTGTGAGCTTCTTACCTATCCAGAACGTAATCTTTCTCCACTTCCAGCGCTAAATACTGTCCTGAATTTTTCCTTCATAGTTTCTTTTTTTGTGTGTGTGTACCCATATGCAAGCATGTATTCTCTTACTTTCCTTAGTTTTCAACTTTTTGCCTCAGTTTGGAGCTTGAAAGAATTGTAGGAACACTCCTCCACTGACCTACATACCCTGCCATTTTTATTTTTTGTTTTGAGACATAATCTTCCTAAGTTGCCCAGCCTATCCAAAAGCTTTCTATTTTCTTGCCTCAGCAGAAATGATAGGTCTGCACAAGCATACAATTCTAAGTGTTATCTTCTTAGATTTTCATTCAATATATAATTATAGTCATGTTGTGCTATTTCACTTATTTTTACAATTGCACAATGCTTCATAATGTATGGCTGGCATACTTACCCATTATCTTAGTAGTAGTGTGGGTGACTTCCAATATCAGGTTAATAAAAACATTTTTGAACATGTTTCTTGGTAAAGACATGCAGATGTTTGTCTTAATTTTATATTTTTAGTGTAACTGATGGATAATAGATTGTGTATATATTAAATTTGACTAGCTAATGCCAAACTCTATCTCAAAAAGATTGAACCATGTAGATTCTCTTTATTCATGAGAGTTTCTTAACTCCTACAAATGAATAGAACAAATAACTCAGAAAATGGGCATAGTACTTGAATAAGTACTCCATTAAAGCGGAAACCCAAGTGAACCTTAAATTATAAAAGCTGTTTGCTTAAGTTCACCTAGATAATCTGAATTTTTCACTAGGGAAGTACCAATTCAAATCACAAGAAAAGGCCTTTAGACACCTTCGTGAGTGGTCATCATAAAGACAGACGGTATCAAATACTGGTAAAGTTACGCAGAAACTGAGGATTCACATATTGCTCTTGGTGGCATAAGTTGACACATTGATAATGGATAGCTGATTTCCATATTTCTTTCGATCACGTCTATGGCCTCTGGTATATGCTCTATGATCCAGAAATTCACTGCTAGCTCAAAATTCCATTTCTATGCTGAATAATTTATTCTTATGTTCTCCAAAGAATATATAAGAAAATATTCACAGCAAAATTATTAACAATTGTCAAAAACTAGAAATATCCAGAGGATATTTAGTAAAGTGGATGCACACATTTTTCATATTTTCATACAATATGATCATGATATGCATGAACAACAGGAGTAGGCTTCAGAATAGACAGATTTGAGAAACTGAGTATTGAAAAGATTGAGAATAGTATGTAAGAATGATGCTTTAAGCTTCACATATATAAATTTTTAAATATGTAAATTTAATACATATTTCAAAATTCAGGCAGAATGGTCTACCTGTTAACAAAGGAAGGACAAATTAACATGTAATCCGGGAAGGTGTTATAACTGGGAAGGAGAAAGAGTAAAACAGTTGTGGAGGGGGATGGGGCACAGAGGCAGTAAATATTTCCTTTGATTGCCTGGCTGTTTATTTTATTAATATACATATGTAATACATAGTGTTTACAATGAATTTGGGTATTTTGTGCACATATATATCATAACAACTTACAATCCCTTCCTATTTTGACCTTCCCACCCCCTCCCTATCCCTTCCCCCAACTCTGGCTATCATTTCATGTGGTTCTATACAGTATCTGTGTTGCCTGGCTGTTTATTGTAATGCCCTTCCTTAAAGACGATAGATATCTTCTACACACATTACTGTCTGAATATTTTATTAAACAACAGTATTAAAATTCAAACATTTGTTTATATACCCCTTCCACTTTCATCCTTGGCGGGATTGTGGTCTGAGTCAAAAAGACGAGGGGTGGGGTTTCAATTCATTTTCCAATGATCAGTCTGCTTTCTTCATTCCGCCTTACCCCTCACCTCCAATCTCAACTCAGTAACTTCCAGACTTCAGGATCTGCCTGTCCCTGACAGCACCGTGCTTTTAGTTATTCATTTCTATATTTCTGAACTTTTAATAACTATGATGTATATACCAAGTCAGACCAGCTTAGACAAAAGGTTAAAGGAAGGAAGGGCTGGCTGGTGTCTTCAGAGTCTTCCCTTGTCATCCTCTGCTTCTCTCAGTGGTTTCTGTTCATTTTGCCCAGTTGAATTTCCAGTTCATACAGCACACTTTTACTCAAGAAAGGCATTTCTTTCCTCCCTTTACTGCCCATTCAAACAAAGGGCTTCAGAAGTCCTGGCTTGAGCTACACACACACACACACACACACACACACACACACACACACACACACACACAGAGTGTGTGACTGACTGTGCACAGGAGCCAGGTTTTCATGACTAGCAGTACTCATTAGACTTGGTTGAAAAAGAGAAGAAAACAGCAGCAACAATCCTTCAGAAAAAGCAAAGTGCTGCTGTGGAAAGGTGGTATGCATACCAGACATACACACTATGTCCATTGGGAGATAATATGTGGTTTCTTCCTTTTAAATATTGAGATCCCTTCAGCCAGTGAGTCTACAGTGATTTCGGGAGTATTATCTCACTCCAGACCTAGAAATTCATAATTTGTCTTTGTCACTTCTCATCACTGGGACATATTCCAAGATACCCACAACTTAAGGAGGAAAGATTTGTTTTAGCTCATTTTTAAAAGGTCTCAGTCCATTTGTGGGCAGCTAGCAATGGCAAAAGAGCATGGTTGAGGGCCTAGACAGAGGACAGGTACTTATCTCATGTCAGCTAGGAAACAGAGAGGAAAGGATGGAGGTGGCAAGAGAGGTGTACCCTTCCAGGTCATTCCCTGGTGTTCAGCCCTTTCCAGGTCATGCTTCAGTGATCCATCCCTTCTGACCAGTCTCCACCTCTTAACAGTACAGGAAATCAATGGATTAATTCCCATGATCCAGCCACCTTCCAAACACATGAGGCTCTGGGGAGAGATTCCAGATCTAAACCCCAACACCTCATATCCAAACCAAAACACCTTCCAATTACTTTCTTGATTCTTCACAAAGGTTGCAAAACATTGAAGTATAATGATCTTTGTCTTTCGAAGCAAATTTGTCTTGTACACTTTTCCTCGGAACCAAGGAAGAATGAAAGAAGGGTGATGTTGAGAGAAGTAAATAATAAGACAGGTTTAGAAGGGGCCTGTAGAAGCAGCACACAATGGGGAACATACTAGATGTGAAATCAAAACTGATTCTACCAGTGACTTGGTGAATGACCTTCAGCCGTTCTTTAACCATCTCTAGGTCTGTCTTAAAATATAAAGAATGCAGTCATAAGAGTGCTTGACAGTGAGAAAGTGGGATAACTCTTGGGACTATCAGAAGTGATATGGCATAGTATCTGCCATTTCTTCCTGTGAATAATCCTTGGGAAGGCCCTAAGGTACCTCCAAAAAGGGAGTAGCTGTTTCTGAGAAAGCTAAGAAATGTCTTTTGCATGTAAAACCACCGACATGTGTCTTATGCCAGGCCAGGCTTGGATGCATGAAGAAGCTTGGTGTCAGGTCTTACACACACCTTTTTGACAATGTGGGTATCAGCCATTTGTTGATAATGACTATACTCCTCATCCTTTGATGCTGGCATCAGAGGCAGCTGCCATATGAGTTCAGTGGGCAGGAGAACTGGAGAACTGAGGCAGGCTAGGGAGAGGATCCCTGGAGCTTTGCAGGCCCAGATTTCAAATACTTCTGGAGAAGAAGAAAGGCATAGAGCCCAAACTTCAGACTTGTGACTATTTTCCTAATGTCTAGTAAAAGCAGGAAGTTGGCCAGCAGGCTCCCCACATTTTCCAACTCAATACTTGAGGTTTCAGGACTGTTTCTAGAAATCTAAAATTTGGGCAGCCATGGAATCAGGAGTCACTAACAGGGTTGAACCAGCAACAAAGTGACAATCTCCAGGACTCATGCTGGGTCCTGGATGTGGATTCGATTCCATTCCCTGCCTATGTATTCCTTAAAAGCACCTAAATAATTGCCCTTTAGTAAGGAGATAAGAAATAACAGGGTCTCAGAAGCCATGTTATAGAGGGCCACTTGTTCATAAAATAGAAACTGAGATGGAGAGAATGGTGACAAGTTGTCAAAACAATTTTCAGAGCCAGAATATAAGCTCACATCTCCTGGAATGCGGCTTAGAGCTCTTTTCTCTTCCACTAAACTTCATCAGAAATGATAAAGTGTTCTTCTGCTCTCTGGATGTCACTCTAGTCTAGATGCAATCCCTGAGAGACTGAGACAGGAAGACACAGGAAAAACACACACAAGGGAGCTGTGACCCTATAGCCCTTTTCCATAAAAAGGAGGGAAGACCCATTTAGGAACAGACCCCAGTTATCCCACAAGCACTTCCCCACTTTCTGGGCAAGGTTTGGGGTCCACTGCAGGGAGTGATAATTTAACCTAGGGATATTTTAGGGTAGTGAAAAAAATGGGTCTAAATGTGGGTACATTTCTTTTTTAACAGTTTCTCTTAAAGGACAAGAAACTATGCAAGGTCACGTTTGGACCACAGGACAAGATTCCATGGAAGAAGCCTTTTTAGTTCAACATAAAAGTCCTACGGGAAGTTCTTTTTGGGACAATGGACAAGGCTTCATGGCACAAGCAGTTTCAGTTAAAGGTCTTGGCTCTGTGAAAGGTCGCATGCAATTCCAAGAACAAGATCTTATGGGAGAAACAGTTTCAGTTAAAGGCCTTGGCTCTGTGAAAGGCCGCATGCAGTTCCAAACACAAGATCTCATGGAAGAAGGAGTTTCAGTTAAAGGTGGTGGTTCTGTGAAGGGTCGCAGTTCTGTGAAGAGTCGTGGTTCTGTGAAGGGCCACATGCAAGTCAAAGGACAAGACTTTGTGGAAGAAGCAGGTTCTGTGAAAGGCCGCATGCAGTTCCAAACACAAGGTCTCATGGAAGAAAGAGTTTCCATTAAAGATGGTGGTTCTGTGAAAGGCCGCATGCATATCAAAGGACCAGATTTTATGGAAGAAGCAGTTTCTGTGAAAGGTCTTGGTTCTATGAGAGATCACATGCAGCTCAAAGGACAAAATCTCATGTCAGTTAAAGGTCTAGGTTCTGTGAAAGGCCACATACAGTTCCAAAGACAAGATTTCATGGGAGAAGCGATTTCAGTTAAAAGTCTCGATTCTATGAATGGTCACATAGAGATCAGAGGACAAAATTCCATGGGAGAATCCTTCGTATTTATAGCTCTGGAACCCGTGAAAGGTTATATTTTGTTCAAAGGACAAGATTCCATTGAAGAAGTAGTTTCAGTGAAAGGTTTTGGTTCTATGAAAGGCCTTGGTTCTGTGAAAGACCACATGCAAGTCAAAGGACAAAATCACATAGGACGTAAAGGTTTCGGTTCTGTGAAAGGCCAGGGATCTCTGAATGCTCTTGGTTTTGTCAAAGGTCGGGGTTCTCTGAAAGCTTACTCGCAGGTCCAAGGGCAAGATCTCATGCAAGAAGCATTTCCCGTTAAAGGTCGGGGTTCTCTGAAAGGTTACTCACAGGCCCAAGGACAAGATCTCATGCAAGAAGCATTTTCCGTTAAAGGTCGGGGTTCTCTGAAAGGTTACCCACAGGCCCAAGGTCAAGATCTCACACAAGAAGCATTTTCCATTAAAGGTCGGGGTTCTCTGAAAGGTTACTCACAGGCCCAAGGACAAGATCTCATGCAAGAAGCATATTCTGTTAAAGGTCAGGGTTCTCTGGAAGGTT